>JAVIAB010000145.1:49482291-49571214 GCA_032433765.1 Megaustenia siamemsis
CCGCAGTTATTTTTTTTTCTAAATCGAGTACAATTTACGCTACTTCCAGTGGGAATCGAATACGGGTTGTTTGAAAATCAGTAGCCCAGTTGGGTGGTTCTCCCAACTAACCTACCGAGGCCAGCCAACCGGTATGGCACATGATGATGGTATTAGGTCATTTCTCAAGAGATACAAAGATTGGACTCCTGACAGCATTCACCGCTGTCACGTGACGCTGTTATCGCGCTCATTGAAGCTGTCGCTCCATCGTATTGTGGGTCTACTTGAGTTCTCCGCCCCTAGAACCAGCTGACAGTCTAGCTGGAATGGCTGCCGTGAATGTCGAACGTTTTATGGACTGGACAGCCATTCTGAATGCCCTGAAGGAGGTAGGGAGAGCTAGTGACTCAATCAATGATCAAAAATCTACAACCATGTCCAGACTGCACGAAATTCAAATCAAAATTGGAGATGCCAGAAAGGATGTGGGTAATACAGAAAAATAGGAAGTCAACAAAGAACTGGAGTCGTCAGTCTCCAAACACTGAGGGATATACTGGGGACGAAATCTGAGTACTTATGAGTGTGCTCTGTGGTTAATGAGGATGTTCCGTCAACTAAACGAAACTAAACTAAACTAAACTAAACAGGTTAGTTTTACATTACTGATGACAGTGGCATTCTTGTCAACATTACTATTTTGTGAAGGACTCAGAAAGACGAAGGCTACAGGGATGAATCCAGGCAGAAAATCCGGAAGACAGAGTCTTCAAAGCAGTCGGTGGTGTATTATTTATTTTTTGACATCCCCCGCAACTCAATTTGGTTCCGAAAATAAGTACCTAGCTTCTCCTGATTGATTCAAAGAAGAGTCGAGAAGGGAGCTAATTCTAATTGGACAGAGAACCATCTCGATATTTGACTTCCGTGACTACCCTGGACCCTGTTAATGGTCAGAGTAGAAGAGAATGGGCATACTGTCACCTGCCACTCAGGTTGTAAAAAGTGACTGAGGAGGTTACGGTCAAGGTCTTCGCCGGTGCTGCGGAGTTCGCGTGTCTGAACTGGAGCCATTTTCAGTGCTTTCACTAACGTGTGGCTGGCGTGATTCATACTGGAAATTATTGGGATGTGATTTCTGTTTAATAATCTGGTATGCAATGAAGGTGATCTGTCTACTACACTGAACTATTTCCATATTACTGGCCCAGGCGAACGGAAATGCCAGTTCCATCCTTGTCTGTACTAAATTACTGATAAATTATGATTGCTTGCTACGCCTGTCAAGGCGTCAAATGTATTATACAGTGTATCTTCTTCTTGTGCAATCATGGCTCATTCAGACTAGGACTCCGGACTCTCTTATGCAGGCTGCTATTTCAGTGATTCGGCTGCTCCGTAGAGTTTCTCTTCCAGGGAGGTGTGTGCCACATTGTTCTCCTCATGTCTGTGTACTAGGGGCAATCCCACAGAACGTGTTTTGTTGTCATGTTATCCAGGGTACGGTGGCATTGACTGGTAGTTCCTATTTTGAGTTTGGTGAACATGTGGTTTCTTATTCTGTTGTTCCTAGATCGCAGATTAAGTATGATGACTTGATCCCTCCTTGATAGTTGGAGGTATCCGTCCCTCTCGCTATTTTTTGGGTGTTCTTTTTTTCCATTTTGCATAATACTGGCTTTGAGAATGGATTTGGCTACTTCGTAACTGATCAGATGGTTCTCTTGTGGTAATCTCCTTCCCGCCTTGGTTTGCGCCTTGTATATTACAGTGTGATGGTATCCACTGGACGACTACTCTCTGAAGATATAACGCATGATACTTCATTGCCAGCAGGTGATCCAATACTTATTTTGTTTTATTTGTAACTAGTTCACGATTGGTTCAATGCCGGTTTACGGTCTCATTTCTAATTTTGCCTCTTCTGGTCACTCTTACATTTCCTGTTAGACATTTCATTTTGTAGTAACCAACATCCGCTACAATCGTGCCTGTGTGTTTCGATGTTCTGAATCTGTCACATTCCTCTTATTCCTGAATTAAGATCTTCTGTTAGTGGTTCTATTTCGTAGCACTAATAAATTGTAACTTTCTAATTCAAGGCAAGAGATGGAGTTAAGTGGTGTTCCACGGTAGCGAACCTTCTTTACGAAACGGCACATGATGATGAGTTCGTCGCTGCTTTCCAGCAGGGTCGGTTTAAGGCCCAGGCTAAGTAAGCTACAGCTTAGGGCATTACAGTTCCAGGAGGTGTAAAATTTGTTTATATTGTCATCTATGAAACATCTATACACTTTGCTCAAACAAGGTCACGTGGGCTATGTCACTTACGCCGTATGAAAGATGATCGCAGATCAAAAGATATACTTTATGGACAACTGGCAAATGGCAAAAGAACTAGTGGTCCCCAAAACTGCGATTTATAAACGTGTGTAAACGTGCAATGAAGACTCTGGACATAAACCCTGCAGCCTGGGAAGAGAAAGCTGCAGCCCGCAATCTTTTGGAAACACACACTCTAAAGCTCCACCTCAAACACGAAACAAACAGATTCATAGAAAAAGAGAATAGATGGCGAAAGAAGAGAACAAGGGCGCTGCAAAATCTATAGTCAACTATGATGGACGAGGACTTCTACTATTAATCTATAGTCAACTGTGATGGACGAGGACTTCTACTATTAATCTATAGTCAACTATGACGGACGAGGGCTTCTACTATTAATCTATAGTCAACTGTGATGGACGAGGGCTTCTACTATTAATCTATAGTCAACTGTGATGGACGAGGGCTTCTACTATTAATCTATAGTCAACTGTGATGGACGAGGGCTTCTACTATTAATCTATAGTCAACTATGATGGACGAGGACTTCTACTATTAATCTATAGTCAACTATGACGGGCGATGGCTTCTACTATTAATCTATAGTCAACTATGACGGGCGATGGCTTCTACTATTAATCTATAGTCAACTATGATGGACGAGGGCTTCTACTATTAATCTATAGTCAACTATGACGGGCGAGGGCTTCTACTATTAATCTATAGTCAACTATGACGGACGAGGGCTTCTACTATTAATCTATAGTCAACTATGACGGGCGATGGCTTCTACTATTAATCTATAGTCAACTATGACGGACGAGGGCTTCTACTATTAATCTATAGTCAACTATGACGGACGAGGGCTTCTACTATTAATCTATAGTCAACTATGACGGGCGAGGGCTTCTACTATTAATCTATAGTCAACTATGACGGGCGAGGGCTTCTACTATTAATCTATAGTAAACTATGACGGGCGAGGGCTTCTACTATTAATCTATAGTCAACTATAACGGACGAGGACTTCTACTATTAATCTATAGTCAACTATGATGGACGAGGACTTCTAGTATTAATCTATAATCAACTATGATGGACGAGGGCTTCTAGTATTAATCTATAGTCAACTATGATGGACGAGGACTTCTACTATTAATCTATAGTCAACTATGACGGGCGAGGGCTTCTACTATTAATCTATAGTCAACTATGACGGGCGAGGGCTTCTACTATTAATCTATAGTCAACTATGACGGACGAGAACTTCTACTATTAATCTATAGTCAACTATGATGGACGAGGGCTTCTACTATTAATCTATAGTCAACTATGACGGGCGAGGGCTTCTACTATTAATCTATAGTCAACTATGATGGACGAGGGCTTCTACTATTAATCTATAGTCAACTATGACGGACGAGGACTTCTACTATTAATCTATAGTCAACTATGATGGACGAGGACTTCTACTATTAATCTATAGTCAACTATGACGGGCGAGGGCTTCTACTATTAATCTATAGTCAACTATGACGGACGAGGACTTCTACTATTAATCTATAGTCAACTATGATGGACGAGGACTTCTACTATTAATCTATAGTCAACTATGACGGACGAGGGCTTCTACTATTAATCTATAGTCAACTATGACGGGCGAGGGCTTCTACTATTAATCTATAGTCAACTGTGATGGACGAGGGCTTCTACTATTAATCTATAGTCAACTATGACGGACGAGGACTTCTACTATTAATCTATAGTCAACTATGATGGACGAGGGCTTCTACTATTAATCTATAGTCAACTATGACGGACGAGGACTTCTACTATTAATCTATAGTCAACTGTGATGGACGAGGGCTTCTACTATTAATCTATAGTCAACTATGACGGACGAGGGATTCTACTATTAATCTATAGTCAACTATGACGGACGAGGGCTTCTACTATTAATCTATAGTCAACTATGATGGGCGAGGGCTTCTACTATTAATCTATAGTGAACTATGACGGACGAGGGCTTCTACTATTAATCTATAGTCAACTATGACGGGCGATGGCTTCTACTATTAATCTATAGTCAACTATGACGGACGAGGGCTTCTACTATTAATCTATAGTCAACTATGACGGACGAGGGCTTCTACTATTAATCTATAGTCAACTATGACGGGCGATGGCTTCTACTATTAATCTATAGTCAACTATGACGGACGAGGGCTTCTACTATTAATCTATAGTCAACTATGACGGACGAGGGCTTCTACTATTAATCTATAGTCAACTATGACGGGCGATGGCTTCTACTATTAATCTATAGTCAACTATGACGGACGAGGGCTTCTACTATTAATCTATAGTAAACTATGACGGGCGAGGGCTTCTACTATTAATCTATAGTAGAGATCTTCTGGTGTTTCTTCACTTTCTTCAGCGATTAGCTATTGCTGTACATTTAGACAGTTAGAGCAGCCTGGGTCACGACATCACCGGTTCTCCATACCATGTCGAGTAGGCTTGTCTATGTGGACTCAAGGTTTCATTTATCTTAGCCACGGTCTCAAAGTTTCATTTATCTTAGCCACGGCTTTAAAGTTTTATTTATCTTAACCAGGGCTTCAAAGTTTCATTTATCTTAACCAGGGCTTCAAAGTTTTATTTATCTTAACCAGGGCTTCAAAGTTTCATTTATCTTAACCAGGGCTTCAAAGTTTTATTCATTTTAGCCACGGCTTTAAAGTTTTATTTATCTTAACCAGGGCTTCAATGTTTCATTTATCTTAGCCACGGCTTTAAAGTTTTATTTATCTTAACCAGGGCTTCAAAGTTTCATTTATCTTAACCAGGGCTTCAAAGTTTTATTCATTTTAGCCACGGCTTCAAAGTTTCATTCTTGTTAGCCAGGGCTTCAAAGTTTCATTTATCTTAGTCACGGCTTTAAAGTTTTATTTATCTTAACCAGGGCTTCAAAGTTTCATTTATCTTAACCAGGGCTTCAAAGTTTTATTCATTTTAGCCACGGCTTTAAAGTTTTATTTATCTTAACCAGGGCTTCAAAGTTTCATTTATCTTAACCAGGGCTTCAAAGTTTCATTTATCTTAACCAGGGCTTCAAAGTTCCATTTATCTTAACCAGGGCCTCAATGCGTTATTCATTTTAGACAGGGCTTCAAAGTTTCATTTATCTTAACCAGGGCCTCAATGTTTTATTCATTTTAGACAGGGCTTCAAAGTTTCATTTATCTTAACCAGGGCCTCAATGTTTTATTCATTTTAGACAGGGCTTCAAAGTTTCATTTATCTTAACCAGGGCTTCAAAGTTTTATTCATTTTAGACAGGGCTTCAAAGTTTCATTTATCTTAACCAGGGCTTCAAAGTTTTATTCATTTTAGACAGGGCTTCAAAGTTTCATTTATCTTAACCAGGGCTTCAAAGTTTTATTCATTTTAGACAGGGCTTCAAAGTTTCATTTATCTTAGCCACGGTCTCAAAGTTTCATTTATCTTAGCCACGGTCTCAAAGTTTCATTTATCTTAGCCAGGGCTTCAAAGTTTCATTTATCTTAGCCAGGGCTTCAAAGTTTCATTTATCTTAACCAGGGCTTCAAAGTTTCATTTATCTTAACCAGGGCTTCAAAGTTCCATTTATCTTAACCAGGGCCTCAATGCGTTATTCATTTTAGACAGGGCTTCAAAGTTTCATTTATCTTAACCAGGGCCTCAATGTTTTATTCATTTTAGACAGGGCTTCAAAGTTTCATTTATCTTAACCAGGGCCTCAATGTTTTATTCATTTTAGACAGGGCTTCAAAGTTTCATTTATCTTAACCAGGGCTTCAAAGTTTTATTCATTTTAGACAGGGCTTCAAAGTTTCATTTATCTTAACCAGGGCTTCAAAGTTTTATTCATTTTAGACAGGGCTTCAAAGTTTCATTTATCTTAACCAGGGCTTCAAAGTTTTATTCATTTTAGACAGGGCTTCAAAGTTTCATTTATCTTAGCCACGGTCTCAAAGTTTCATTTATCTTAGCCACGGTCTCAAAGTTTCATTTATCTTAGCCACGGTCTCAAAGTTTCATTTATCTTAGCCAGGGCTTCAAAGTTTCATTTATCTTAGCCAGGGCTTCAAAGTTTCATTTATCTTAGCCAGGGCTTCAAAGTTTCATTTATTTTAGCCAGGGCTTCAAAGTTTCATTTATATATCCAGAGGCCTCAAAGTTTTATTCATTTTAGCCACGGCTTTAAAGTTTTATTTATCTTAACCAGGGCTTCAAAGTTTCATTTATCTTAACCAGGGCTTCAAAGTTTCATTTATCTTAACCAGGGCTTCAAAGTTTCATTTATCTTAGCCAGGGCCTCAATGTTTTATTCATTATAGACAGGGCTTCAAAGTTTCATTTATCTTAACCAGGGCCTCAATGTTTTATTCATTTTAGACAGGGCTTCAAAGTTTAATGTATCTTAGCCACGGTCTCAAAGTTTCATTTATCTTAGCCAGGGCTTCAAAGTTTCATTTATCTTAGCCAGGGCTTCAAAGTTTCATTTATCTTAGCCACGGTCTCAAAGTTTCATTTATCTTAGCCAGGGCTTCAAAGTTTCATTTATCTTAGCCACGGTCTCAAAGTTTCATTTATCTTAGCCAGGACTTCAAAGTTTCATTTATATATTCAGATGCCTCAAAGTTTTATTCATTTTAGTCAGGGCTTCAAAGTTTCATTTATATAGCCAGAGGCCTCAAAGTTTCATTCTTGTTAGCCAGGGCTTCAAAGTTTCATTTATATAGCCAGGACATCACCAAGTATTAATTCCAGCCCTTGTTCCGAGGTCGCTTTGACCGCTTACATTTCTCGTCTTGGTAACTGTTAACCGGATCTAAGACTAATTCAAGTCAATCACTGACTTCCCTGGCAAGATACCAGGGGTCAGAGACTTCAAAACAATGCAGATACAAAAATTGCACCCTTCTCCGGGCATATCACCTGTTGATGATGTATAATGAAATGAAAGACTGAAAGAGAAACATAATGTGACGACATATACTGTTTATATTTATTTCATAATTTTGAAACATTCATCTACGATTGTGTAATTACCGTAAACACATTTATGATCTGGATTGATTACCTAACCTGTTCTTAAGAGTAACATGAACTCTCCAGCCGAGAAGTTTTCGTATATCCACATTAACAATGGTCTACTGTACCGTAAAACTCCTTCAGAAATTCAGAAATTTGCTGTAAGGATTAAACATTAGCAATAAATTCTGAATATTTAAAGGTGAATTATTACATGTTTTAGTTTCCGCCATTATGCACACACAAAACACAGGACAATGTTTATTACTAGGCTTCTTTGTCAGCGTTCAAGTCTTGTAGTCATGTGAACTTGACTTTTTGTTTTGTTTCATGATGGATGAGGTGAGGACAACACCATGACACACGATGAGCTGGTCTCATAGTCAGTAGTTGTATATGGAGGGGTAAGGACAACACTATGACACACAATGAGCTGGTCTCATAGTCAGTAGTCGTATATGGAGGGGTAAGGACAACATCAGGACACACGATGAGCTGGTCTCATAGTCAGTAGTTGTATATGGAGGGGTAAGGACAACATCATGACACACAATGAGCTGGTCTCATAGTCAGTAGTCGTATATGGAGGGGTAAGGACAACATCAGGACACACGATGAGCTGGTCTCATAGTCAGTAGTCGTATATGGAGGGGTAAGGACAACATCAGGACACACGATGAGCTGGTCTCATAGTCAGTAGTTGTATATGGAGGGGTAAGGACAACATCAGGACACACAATGAGCTGGTCTCATAGTCAGTAGTCGTATATGGAGGGGTAAGGACAACATCAGGACACACAATGAGCTGGTCTCATAGTCAGTAGTCGTATATGGAGGGGTAAGGACAACATCAGGACACACAATGAGCTGGTCTCATAGTCAGTAGTTGTATATGGAGGGGTAAGGACAACATCAGGACACACAATGAGCTGGTCTCATAGTCAGTAGTCGTATATGGAGGGGTAAGGACAACATCAGGACACACAATGAGCTGGTCTCATGGTCAGTAGTCGTATATGGAGGGGTAAGGACAACACTATGACACACAATGAGCTGGTCTCATGGTCAGTAGTCGTATATGGAGGGGTAAGGACAACACTATGACACACAATGAGCTGGTCTCATAGTCAGTAGTCGTATATGGAGGGGTAAGGACAACATCAGGACACACGATGAGCTGGTCTCATGGTCAGTAGTCGTATATGGAGGGGTAAGGACAACATGTCACAAGATGAGTTGGTCTCATAGTCAGTACTCTTATATGGAGGGGTAAGCACAACATCATGACACACGATGAGCTGGTCTCATGGTCAGTAGTCGTATGTTCGTATCTGACATGATTATTCCCTTAAACATGCGCTGTGGCTGACACACGTCCTCAGCAGACTGGATCTAGGTTTGACGTAGGAATTGTCCTTGTAGGGCGGATGCCGTCCAAGGCAGTTTGACCCATCCTGCCCGTAATTTCTGTCTGGGTGTTCTCCCTTAGCCTTTCCTTCTCCCGATGGTAACTGCTAGGCAGCAGTGGTTTGTTTTCCGGGGTGTCCTTCCCCAAGCTTTGGATGCGGCTTTTACTCGCATGGCTTGTCCCGTCAAGGACATAGAGTGGGCTTCTTAGTTGGTGCAACAGTGCTACCAGTTGCCCCCACCTCGTCCTGGTAGGAGAGACCTGCCATTTGGTCTTTGGTTCCCGATGTCAGACCTGCAGTCCCGTTTCAATGATGAAGCTGACAGTTCTCTCCAGGTTTCCATTAAGCAAACCTAGGCAGTCAACTGGGAGTGCTAGCCTTGGTCCTGCTCGTAAACAAATAAAGAATATATCATTTAATCAGTTCGATTTGTTTAATTCTAGCCAAAAACTGTTACATTTAATATTAAATACATATTTTAAAAATTATTGTAATGAAATATATTAATATTCTATTTTAATTAATTTATTCTCAAAAATAAAACTTTAAAAAAACAAACAACGAAAATATTGTTTCGCTTCAAAGTCCTACTTTTGCACATAATCTCTCAACGGGGTTGGTTGCAATCTGACTCGTCTTTGATCTCTACTTCTTTTTCTTCTTCTTCTTCTTCCTCAATTATCCTTTCAGCGTCGAGGGGAGATATAATTTGCGGTCTTTTGCTCTTCTGTTCGCCTCCGCTGCTGTTATGTTTTCCAGTGTTTCCAACACTTCGTCAATCCATTATTTTCCGTTGTCGGACCGTGGGTCTGGTGTTCTCGCAACGTTTATTGAAGGCTCGTTTTCTTGTGTTTTGATCTTTCTGTCTTTTCACGTGGCCAAACCATATTATAATTATTTCTTTATATATTCTATGTCGGGGGGCTATTCCTAGCTTTTTTCTCAGTTCTTCATTTGTGATCTTATCTCTCAGACTGTTTCCTGTCATTCGTCTAACACATTTCATCTCTATATAGGTTATTTTTCTTATTGTTCTTGCATCTAGAGTCCAGGTATCACAATGCTGGAATGAAGATTGTATTGTAGAGTGCCCGTTTTGCCTCAAGAGTTATTTCCTTGTTGGACAATAGTGGTTTTTATTTCATTTCTTGAGTATCTAGCATATTATCGCCATGTAGTTAGATTTGTTTACATATCCTCATATATATTTTTTGTGTTGTCGTTTGTTGTTCCAGCTGAAGGCCTACTTGGCCGAAACGTCGACTTTTGTTTTGTCCATTACCACGTAAAGTTGTCATCATACCACTTTCTTCTTCTTCTTTTTTTTTTTTTTAGAATTGCTATTATCATCAGCTTTGCAGCAGCTTCGCATTCTCTAGGCATCTTGATGCATCTTGATGCCTTTACTTCTCTACAATAGTGGTGATAGCTGTCCAATGATTTGACAAGCTTTGTTGCATCTTCAGTCTATCTCTGCTGTTTATGAATTGTCGTTTCTCATCAAACTTCTTAAGTATTTGAATTCCGCTACTTGTTTTAGTTGTTTGCCACCTACAGTTATGTTGATGCTTTGTTTCTCTTTTGCGACATTCATGAGTTCTGTTTTGTTGATGTTGATTTTCATGTTGTATTTTGTTCATGTGCTGGTGAGTCTATATACATGTTCTTATAGGCCTTCTTTAACTTAGTGGCCGCGCAAGAAGACTTATCAACCAACATAGAACTGGAGTTGTCAGCGCTGGGCACAGCCAGAAACAAGAAACTTAGTGGCCGCGTAAGAAGACTTATCAACCAACATAGAACTGGAGTCGTCAGTCGCTGGACACTGTCAGAAACAAGAAACTTAATGGCTGTGTAAGAAGACTTATCAACCAACATAGAACTGGAGTTGTCAGTCGCTGGGCACAGCCAGAAACAAGAAACTTAGTGGCCGTGTAAGAAGACTTATCAACCAACATAGAACTGGAGTTGTCAGTCGCTGGGCACAGCCAGAAACAAGAAACTTAGTGGCCGTGTAAGAAGACTTATCAGCCAACACAGAACTGGAGTCGTCAGTCGCTGGACACTGTCAGAAACGAGAAACTTAGTGGCCGTGTAAGAAGACTTATCAACCAACATAGAACTGGAGTCGTCAGTCGCTGGACACTGTCAGAAACAAGAAACTTAGTGGCCGTGTAAGAAGACTTATCAGCCAACACAGAACTGGAGTCGTCAGTCGCTGGACACTGTCAGAAACAAGAAACTTAGTGGCTGTGTAAGAAGACTTATCAACCAACATAGAACTGGAGTTGTCAGTCGCTGGGCACAGCCAGAAACAAGAAACTTAGTGGCCGTGTAAGAAGACTTATCAACCAACATAGAACTGGAGTCGTCAGTCGCTGGACACTGTCAGAAACAAGAAACTTAGTGGCCGTGTAAGAAGACTTATCAACCAACATAGAACTGGAGTCGTCAGTCGCTGGACACTGTCAGAAACAAGAAACTTAGTGGCTGTGTAAGAAGACTTATCAACCAACATAGAACTGGAGTCGTCAGTCGCTGGGCACAGCCAGAAACAAGAAACTTAGTGGCCGTGTAAGAAGACTTATCAGCCAACACAGAACTGGAGTCGTCAGTCGCTGGACACTGTCAGAAACAAGAAACTTAGTGGCCGTGTAAGAAGACTTATCCGCCAACACAGAACTGGAGTCGTCAGTCGCTGGACACTGTCAGAAACAAGAAACTTAGTGGCCGTGTAAGAAAACTTATCAACCAACACAGAACTGGAGTCGTCAGTCGTACAGGACCTCCTGTGTCGGCACCGCGGACCCCTAGGGACCACAATTTGAGAAACGCTGATCATGAGCATTTATTTGTGCACGCGTGAACTTGGACAACGGATGCAACTGTTTTCTTTCTTTCTTTCTCTCTCTTTCTTTCTATTTTTCTTTCTTCTTTCTTCCTTTCCTTGTTTGTCTTTCGGCGTCGAGGGAAGCAATGGTTCGCAGTTTCTTGATCTGTTATTGGCTTCCTGTTATACCTCAGAGTGTTTCTAATATCCCGTTTATCCACCTTTTTCTTGGTTGGCCTCTTGGTCTGGTCGTTTGTTGGTAACTCGTTGTAGTTCTTTATGTCATATTTCATGCCTGAACCACTTGATATATTGCCGCTTTGTGTATTCAATATTTGGCTCAGTTTGTAGTCTTCTTCGTAACTCTTCATTTCTGATCTTATATCTCATGTTCTTTCCTGTCATGCGCCTGACACGCTTCATTTCTATGGTGGATTTTTGTTCTAACAGTTCTTGAGTCTAAGGTTCATGTGTGACACCGGTAGTACAACGTTGGGATAAAGATAATCTTATAAACATCTCGTTTCCGGTTCCGATCCAAGATGGAGGGTTCGTTTTTCTTCATCTTGCTATGGACGGCTGATCGGTGGTTTAACCAACCGTCATAATAAAACATCAGCGTGACGTCATCGCAAAACATCAACGTGACGTCATCGCAAAACATTGTCGTTACGTCATCGTAAAATATCGTAACGTCATCGTTATGCCATTGTAAAACAACACAGTAACGCCATAGTGAAACAACATTGCAACGTCATCGCAAAACATCATCGTAACACATCCATTGTTATCGAAACAGAAATCTCATGATTTTCCGGAGCACCCCAATCACTGAAACAGGTAGCAGCCGTTATAAGAGAGTCCTGAATCCTAGTGTGAACGAGCCACGATCGCAGCAGAACTCTACACGTTGTTGTAGCGTCAGCCATTTTCCCGTTAAACTGGAAAACACAATTTCTTTGTTTTTTTTTTCCCTTTCTGAATTAAGACCTTCAGATTGTCATAATTTTAATTTTTTTTATATTTTTTTGCCCTCTGGATTATTTGATGTCTTTAAATATCAACAGTTGCTAGCGGAGAATGGCAGGTCATCAACGACGAGGCACCCATTCAAGAGTTTAACTTGGAAGAAGAGAACCTTCTACCTGTTGAGGCTCTTGCTGTGAGATTGAATCAAAGAAGTCTCAGAAATTTAGGTGAGTCCTACGTCATCGGTTGTTGCGTCAGTTAGGTGAGTGTTACGTCATTGGTTGTTGTGTTAGTTAGGTGAGTGTTACGTCATTGGTTG
Source organism: Megaustenia siamemsis (assembly GCA_032433765.1). Taxonomy (NCBI): domain Eukaryota; kingdom Metazoa; phylum Mollusca; class Gastropoda; order Stylommatophora; family Ariophantidae; genus Megaustenia; species Megaustenia siamemsis. Next base: position 49,495,208 of record JAVIAB010000145.1, read on the forward strand.
CTGTGTTAGTTAAGTGAGTGTTACGTCATCAGTTGTTGCATCCGTTAGGTGTCCTACGTCATCGGTTGTTGCGTCAGTTAGGTGAGTGTTACGTCATTGGTTGTTGTGTTAGTTAAGTGAGTGTTACGTCATCAGTTGTTGCATCCGTTAGGTGAGTCCTACGTCATCGGTTGTTGCGTCAGTTAGGTGAGTGTTACGTCATTGGTTGTTGTGTTAGTTAAGTGAGTGTTACGTCATCAGTTGTTGCATCCGTTAGGTGAGACTACGTCATCAGTTGTTGCATCAGTTAGGTGAGTACTACGTCATCAGTTGTTGCGTCAGTTAGGTGAGTGTTACGTCATTGGTTGTTGTGTTAGTTAAGTGAGTGTTACGTCATCAGTTGTTGCATCCGTTAGGTGAGACTACGTCATCAGTTGTTGCATCAGTTAGGTGAGTACTACGTCATCAGTTGTTGCATCAGTTAGGTGAGACTACGTCATCAGTTGTTGCAACAGTTATGTGAGTGTTATGTCATCGGCTGTTGCGTTATTTAGGTGAGTACTACGTCATCGGTTGTTGCATCAGTTAGGTGAGTACTCTAGTGTCTGGTTCCCGTGGCAGGGTGCTGTGCCGAGGAGTGCGGGTTCCATCCTACTTGGGACTATCTGTTGTAAACAAACCTCTTCCTCTCAAATAATTCACTAATCTATCGCCTCGAAAGTTTCCCTCCTTAATAATATTCATTTGGTCGTCAAAAAAATACTATAAAAAAATAAAAATAAAAATACCACTTGAGTCGATCAATCTGATTAGGAACAATAGTATGTTTACAGTGCTCCGAAAAATCAACAAAAAAGTTTCCATTCACGTTAATTTACATAATAATAATGCGCTCGTGGCCGTGCGGCTAAAACCACTGTTTCGCTGGCTGGAAAGACGGCGTACAGTGTTCGAAACCCCCGGTAGACAGAAATGAATTTTCCTCAACTCATTAATGTGGATTGCTCCGTCAAGTCAGCCGAAGTTTGATCTCTTCCCTGAAATCTGCACCGTGTTTCGTTCGCTGTAGGCTGCATTCACTAGAGTAATCAGGAAATTTGTTTCTATCGGGGGTGAAATAAAAATCCTGAGTCTTACACGTCGTGGCGACTGATTTGATCAAGCGGCCTTTATCCCTCTGGTTCTATCGTGAGCCCCTTGACATACACCAGCTATGGTAATTTGTGTCGTAAAGATTGTCTAAAACATTCAGTCGTTTTAGTTTGGTCATGGAAGCTCTTTTTTAATTTTTTAATGGAAAGGGGTTCATTAAAAATGTGTGCTCCATAAGAAAATAAGAGCCTTGGTGGCTGAGTGGTTAGTGTGCTCGCTTTCTGATTAGAAAGGTCTGGGTTTGATTTCCAGAAGTGGCGGATTTTTTGTGTGTGGCATCGACAAGGCTTGTAGGTTCACCCAGCATCTAAAAAATGGGTACCAGAGATTGTTTGGAAAGTAAAGGAGGCCTAGCGTAATACCGACCACATCACCCAAAAATTGGCTGTAATCATATAAAAATATGGTCACTAACACGATATTCCTCATACGCCTAGCAAGGCAGGGGAAAGAACTTTCATTTTTATAGGGAAATGAATGCGTGATGTAAATGTGGGTAAGATATTGAAACAGATAAAAACCTAGGTATAATTTCAGTAAACATAGAATTATATGTATTGAAAATCTTACCAGCGGACTTCCGGCCAATATAGTGGATAACCAACAAGAACCATTAAGACTCTGTTTGAAAAATTTTCCTTGTTGCAGTTTTCTCATATTATAAGATCGGCTTGCTGCCGGAGCTACTGAGTTTAGTGCTCTGTGTACATCTTGAGCTGTGTATTTCATCCGGATCGTGTTTTGATATTCCGATTGTTTACGATGAATGGTGATATAATATGACGAAGGGCAGTTTAGCTGCTTTAACTTTCGATGTGGTTACTCCTTACGTCTTTTGGCGTGTGCTGTGGCTGCTATGATGGGGACTGCAGCTGCCTTTCTTTGTTTGGATCCTTCAATGCGATGTTAATTCGAATGATACCACTGGCACGGGCGGTTGAGCAATTATGGATTTTAATTCGTTTGCAGTGATACCGGGACCTTCGACTAACTACCACTACACACATTATTATACACACAACTGCGCAATTTATATTCATTGCTTGTATATCTTTCTCGCAGCCTCTGCTGATCAGAATGGAAAGCACATCAGAAATCCAAAGAAAGATCTCAAGACTAAGGCAGCTCTACAGTCTTCTCAACAATATCCCATAGAACAGACTACAGTCAACGTTAAAAAGAACGATGAGAATCGTCACCTTACGTCACCAGGTTCAATAGACATTCATGGCGACGAACAGCAGACGTCATTGCAAGGCGCCAAAACTGTTCAAAATGATAACGTCAAAGACGCCGATATAATTGAGGAAGGATTTTTATTAGTGAAAAGCAGAAATGAAGGACGTTCAAGAAATAGTCGAAAATTAGCCCAGTTTGTGGAGTTGTTTTCTCAGGAAATTTCTCAAAGCAGCCCACAAAATGGGCCTTTTGATTCTCACTCTCCATCACCGCCATCGGTAGGTACAAGAAAGGTTGAGACGATTTTTTATGAGGAAGAATTAGCATCACAACTCTCGCAGGACTCAGAACAACAGCTGCAGGTAAACCTACCCCTCCAAGTTAGTAACTTGCCTCAGCAGCATTTGAGTCAAGGAAAAGCTGAAATAGTTGAAGACAATATTGAAGTAGTAGTCGTAGATGACATTAATTCTGATGATTATGCCTTACGAAGTTTGAAATTGGCGTGCATCAACGAGCAGAACTGGGAGTGCCTTACGTTCAAAGAAGATTATGCAGCCATGAGCAACAACTTGAGCATTTCCACTCGATCGTCAGGTAATAGTTCATCCATTTCATTGTAATATTGCTAACTATATGATAATAATATTATATTAAAATGAAATATGTATTGTGTCTATATAAAGTATAAGGAGAGCTGCAATAGCTCTGTGGTTAGTGAACAGTGAGCTGGACTACAAAAGACAAGAGGTCGAGTTTGATCCTGACCGTCGGCTTCCGGGTTCACCCAGCCTTAAATGGATACCGGATATATATATATTTTTTTTTTCTGGGAAAATAAAGCGGCACGGGCGTAATACCGATCACATTATCCCAAAAATCATGTTCATAAGTCTATACAAATTATGGTTACTAACACCATATTCCCTATGCGACACTTGGAGTGACAGTGACGGACTCTTTATATATATATATAAACTACTAGACTATATTACAGTTAATTTAGTTTATTTGTAAGGTTTATTATTTGAGTACTTCTAGTAACGTCTACGTCCACAGATACACTGGGGACGTTATTATTATAATATAAAATAAGTATAAATTATATAATAATTGAATTAATTAACAACTATTATTAATTATTACTATAATATAAAATTTTGATTATAGGATTCTGTAAACTTACTTTTACCACTACTGGTAACAACTTTCAAGGTCGAGTTATTGTAGGAAATTTGTAGATTCTGTAGATAAGTGTACAAATCTGGTGACTCTGTCGTCTGTGTTTGTTATCGTGTAGTTTATGTGTGTTCCTCGCACCCTATAGTCAATATTTTTGTGTGAATTATCTAAATCCTATTTATAACCATCATCATGTGCCATACCGGTTGGCGTAGGTGATCATGTCCCTCCACAATCTTCTATCTGCAGTGCATTGTATCAGTTCTGTTGTTGACTGTTTTCCATGCCATGACACTAAGCTATCCAGTATTTTCTCTCTTTGTCGTCCGCGATCTCTCTTTCCTTTTATTTTGTCAGTTGTAACCAAGTATTCCAACTTTCCTCTTCTCATGATGTGCCCGAAAAATGTTGATTGCTTCTTTCTGATGTTTTTTAAGAGCTCCCTTTTTGTGTTGGCCTCTTTGAGAACTTCCTCATTGGTCTTTTTATCTGTCCAGGGAACTTTCAACATTCTTCTGAGAAATCCCATCTCTGTGGCCTCTAACCGTCTTTTCATTTGTTTGTCTACTGTCCATGATTCGCTTCCATAGGTCAGAATTGGTTCTATATAGCACCAATGAACTCTCTTTCTCATTTTTATTGACATAGATTTGTTGCATAAGATATTTGTCATTTTCTGAAATGCTATTTTGGCCTGAGCTATCTGCTTTTTATTTATGTGGTGCATCTCCTATCTGATGTTATTATTGTGCCCAAGTATTTGAAACGTTGCACTTGTTTCAGATTTGTCTCATTTATTTTTATGCTGCATGATGGTGATGATTGTTTCTTCGATATGACCATTACTTCTGTTTTCTTACTATTCAGACTTAGACCTTTCTTGTAGCTTTCTTTTACTATTATGTCTATCATTTCTTGTAGTTCGTTCTCTGTCTCTACTATTAAGACTGTGTCATCCGCATATCGCAAATTATTTATGTTGTGACCGTTGACTTCAATTCCTTTTTTTGTCTAATATTGATCTCATAATATATTCGCTGCAACGACAAATCCGACGACAGAACACAGCCTTGTCTGACTCCTTGTTTTATATATTGAAATTGTCCTGTTTGGTTGTTAATTCGTATAGCTGCTGTTTGTTGCCAGTGCATGTTTTTTTTTATGATTCGCAGATCCTTGCCATCAATGTTTAATTTCTCCAGAATATTGATTATTTCCACATGCTTTACTTTGTCAAATGCTTTCGTGTAGTCTATAAAGCGCATATATAGATCTTTCTTTACCTCTATAGATCTTTCTATCAATGTTCTTAAGATGTATATTGCATTATTGGTGCCCGTTCCTTCCACAAATCCACATTGTTCCTCACTTATTTCTGGTTTTATTTTGTTCCTTACACGTCTCATGATTATTCTTAGTAATATTTTAGTCATATGGCTCATTAGACTAATAGTGCGATGGTCTTCACAATCAGTGGCTCCTGACTTCTTCGGTATCGCTACAAAGATAGATTTTAGTAGATCTTCGGGTATGTGTCCAGTGTTATATATGTCATTGAGTAATTTTGTTATGACTTGTACTCCCAGCTCTCCTAATGCATTTATCTCTTCGATTGTTATATTGTCAGGACCTGGAGCTTTGCCTCTTTTCATGTGTTGAATTGCGTCCTCCACTTCACTCTGCATTATTGGTGGTCCTGTGTCTTCATTTGAATTGTTTAATTCTGGTCTTTCATCATCATAGAGTTGACTGATATATTCTGTCCATCTTTCCATTGTCTTCTCCTGTCCTATTATTATATTTCCTTCCTTTGATTTCACACATCCTGAAACTTTGACTTCTTTTCTTTCTGTTAATTCGTTTAACTGATTGTGCATAAATTGTGAGTCTTTCTTTTGTTGTTTTTCCATTTCTTCACATTTCTGTTTTAACCATCTTTCCTTTGCTTCACTGCACTTGTTTTGGATCTCTTTGTGCAATATTTTGTATGTCCCTTCTTCGTTCTTATGTTTTCTTCTTTCGTCCATTAGTTGTAATATTTCTTCTGTCATCCATTTCTTTTTGTTGATTCTTTTAGTCACTGGTATTACTTCTTTTGATGTTTGTTGAATCGATTGTTTGAGCATTTCCTACTGCTCCCCGATGTCCTGTATTTTCGCAATAGCATTATATCTATTTTGTACTATCGTGCTGTACTTATGACTCATCTGTTTATCTACTCTTAGCATATCTAGTTCTAATTTTATATTTCTTGGTGATTTCTGTGCCTTCCGCAGTTTTATTCTGATCTTTCCAACTACTGGTACATGGTCAATATTGCAATCTGCTCCTGGCCTTGTTTTAACCGATGTTAGCCCATTCCTGAATCTTCTCTGTACCAGTATAAAATCAATTCGATTGTGTACTTTTTTGTCTGGGCTTTGCCATGTCCATAGTCGCCTAGGGTGTTGTTTGAACCAGGTGTTACCTATAATCATTTCATGTGTATTTGCCCAATCTATCAATCTTAAGGTGACCATATTTTTGAAATCCCATTCCGGGACGGAATAATTTTACTTCAATTTTCCACCAATAAAATTACATTTCTTCTTGCTGTCATTTTCAAGTGAATAATACATACATTTTAAATACATACATCTAATAATATAGACCTACAATACGCTATCAGAATAATCAGGAGATAAAAAAAAAAACAGTGATACTCACTTAAATTGAAGGTGAAACAGAGATGCTGTACTTTTCAGATGAGTGAATTTACTGTAAAATGGCCCTCTTTGTATGCAGCATCTTATAAAATTCGACACATGTTCCCTCATAGTTCACTTTGGTGATCAACATGGCTTTTAAAGTTTCAACACCTAGTTGTGTTTTATCATTTGTCCACAAACTGTTCATCAGAGAAAACACTCGTTCTGTTGCAGCATTTGTTCCAGGTAGACACAAAAAGAACTCTGCCAACTTCAGAATATGTGAAACGGGCACATGATTGTTTCTGAAGTGGGAAGCTAGTTCAACCCAACGCTGCCATGGTAATGTTTTATTAAGACTCCACTCACTAATTTTTTGTGAAGTAACGAACTGTTTCATGTAGACATATTCGTCATACATTTCATTTTCTGGAAAGTCGACTGAAGGCACTGTTTGACTCACTAATGATGAAGACTTCTCAAAATCTTCCCAATTTGGTGTTCTGTTCAGCATTACCCAGCTGTAAGACTCTAGGTTTTGAAAATTATTTGCAGCCCATTTCTTCAAATAACTTAAAGCTGTTTCATAAAATGAAGAAACACTGGCGTTAAACTTGTTCACATCATCACGTGGAAATCCTTCCATTTCCAGCTTTTTAAGGATTATCTGAACTCTTGATGGCAAGAAGCCGTCTTCCAGCTTGGACTCCAAGATAGCTTTCAACCTATTGATGTTGTCAATGACTTCAAATACAGTGACCATCTGTCCCTCTACTTTCTGCACTGCTTCGTGGAAAGAGGATGCCTGACTGTGGACCAAAATAAGCCATGCCTCAGACAGTGGATTTTCAAAGAATTCCTGTATAAAAACTGGGCATCTGTCTTGAGATTGAAAATATGATTTTAGAGGCAGGAACATGTAAAAAACCCTTTCAACAGCAGGCAAGAGCGCAAGCCACCTAGTTTGTGCATAACCTAAAATCATCTGGAAGTCTGTGTCGACAAACTGACAAAACTCCTTGAGACTTTCAACTCTAACTGTGTATGATTTGAAGTACAGATAAATTTTTGCAATAGTCATTTCAACATCAACAGGCAATACGTCTGCAGCTGCTCGAACAGTGTTGTGGAAAATATGGCAAGCACACCCAACACCTATCAAACTATGTCCAAGGTTTTCTTTCAGTTTTGTGAAAACATTGTTCTGTCCTTTTCTTTCAGCGCCCCCAAAATTAGAATTTGTGTTGTCTGCACATAATCCAACTACTTTCAGTTCTAAACCATTTTCAGTTAGACAGTCAATAAGAAAACTGCTTACTATATCAGATGTTTCACCCGGCAATGACTTCAACTCTAATATTTTAACTTTCAGTCCCTTATTGCGATCAAAGTATCTGACAAGCAAAGGAAAAATCTTGATTTCTTTGTGGTTGGAGGCATCTGTCAGTATGGAGATAAATGTTACGTTTTCTAGGTCACGTCTCAACTCGTTTAGAGCATGGGGTGTGAACACATTCCGAATAATAGCTTCTGTGTTCGTACGTGCACAAGCAAATTTTGGTTCTAAAGTTACCTGAAGCAATTTTGATGTGCAGTCCATAGATATAAACGTGTGATTGTGCACCACTGTATGATATGCAAAGGCACCTTCTGTTGCAGCTAACTGTTCTTCTTTGTCACCAACCTGTTCAGCTCGAAAAAAATTTGTCAACGACGAGCTTGATGCAGCAGTAGCGACGGCTCTCTTATGTTTATCACTATTTATGTGGCTCTTAATATTATCACGTCCACTATGGTTAATAGTAAACCCGGATGAACATATATTACATCTTACAGTGAAGTCTGATGACGATGTAGACTTTTTTATAAAAGGGTATTCCTTTTGTAAATCTTGATTAAAACTACAATTACGCTTCGGTGCCATAGTGAAAGTTAGTAACACAACGAATATATACGAGATTTAAAACTAGGAGCGCATTCTACTGTTTTGATATTAAACAAAATTGTCTACACAGCAACGGAATAATATTTTTTTTTAATTGAAGAAATGTACGCCGTATACCAAAATGGCAAAATTGGTAAACATTTGTGTCCCAAATTATTTTTTATCAAATCCGGGACAAAAGCTAAAAAATATGCCAAAATCGGGACAAAACCGGTACGGCAGCTAATCCGGGACAAAGGTTCAAAAAATGTCAAATTCCGGGACTGTCCCGGACAATCCGGGACGAATGGTCACCTTAATCAATCTATCCCCTCTGTCATTCGTCTCTCCAAGGCCATGCCCCCCCCCCCCAGTCACATTTTGCACCTTAGCTGTTCCTCTACCTTTGCATTGAAATCCTCTAATATGATAGTTATTTCATGGGGTTTACACTGTTCCATGGTCGCCTCTAGCTCCTCGTAAAAAGTGTCATTGTCTTCTTCTTCGCTATTACTTGTTGGTGCATAAACTTGAATTATGTTGATATCCATTGGTCTGCCTCTCAATTTTACTAGCAGAATTCTATCTGATACTGGCCAAAATCCTTTCACTGTTTTGCTTCTTTCTCTATCTAACATGATGTCTACACCTCTTTCGTGTGTGGCCCAGAGTAAATTACATTTCCGCTGTCGCGTTGTTACCGTTGTAATAATCCTGCCCCTGTCCATCTCATTTCACATAGTCCCAAGATGTTCAATTTCATTCTCTTCATTTCTTGACTGATGTTTTCTAGTTTTCCAATCTGGAATGCTGATCTAATGTTCCAAGTTCCTGTTGCTAATGTCTCTTTATTTTTGATCTTGCATACAGTAGCGTGATGACGATCGGGGTATTTATAATACATTATCTATTTTATATTAAATATTATTTTGTATTATTATTGTTTTTAATTGAACCACTGGAGACTGCTGCTTGTGTTATTATATATGTTTCTTAATGATGATGCGTATGTCCAAGTATTTTAGATTATTTGTGGAATGTTTATATATGGCATACTTGATAATAGTAATAGGAAACTCAGTTGCGTCTGTAAATTAATTCTTGAAATGGTGTCTTAACCCAATAAACTAGTTACATGGTTAACATGCTTACAAGACCTACCAACAAATGTATGATTTTGTGGTACTGAATCAGCATTGTGCTGAATTGCAAGTCTTTAGTGGCAAGGTGCTGTGGTATGGAGCACAGATTCTGGCTGCCTATTGTTATCTCTCTATTGTTGTTTGTGGATTGTTGAGTGCTGTGAAAACACGTGTGTCTCTGTGTAATTTATTTTAATTTATGTCTAACTGTCACCTTGAACCCTTTATTATTATTATTGTCTTCAATTATCTGTCCTGTGTCTAAGGCTTGGTGTTTATCATGATTACAACTATTTCATTGATACATCGTCTTCATGGTCTTTTGCCCATTCTGTGAGTTAATTTTCCTGAGGTGTTCTGTATCGTGGTGATTATGTTGCACGTGCAAACCAGTTAATCTGGTGTTTATTTGTCTATAACCCCAACTCTTTTCCCAGAGAAAATTATTATTTCAGATTCTGTCTCTGCCACGTTAACATTTTTTTTCTTCAGATTTCTCCTATCTGTTGTGAAGATTTCATTAGCAATTGATATCCAAGTTGGAAGCAGAATGTTTTGAGGAATATTGTGTTAAAGTATCTCTTTTTATTTGATGTTATATGTTTGCTCTCTGACAAAATGCTACCAAAAATCTCTAAAATACCCTGGATAATGGAAAATGAAAAACAAAGACATATTAAATGACTTTAATATTAAAAAGAAATGGCTTATCTGTTTTGCAACAGGTCTTGGGAAAAAATCAGGGCACACATGCACATACCAAACCTGCTCATCTTATTTCATGATCTTCATATTCCTGATTGAAACAAGACAAAGAGTCAAGTTTGCATGATCAAAAGACTGGAACGCTGAAGAATTAGAAATGGAATAGAAGTAAACAATAAGTTAAAGTAAGGGCTTGTACTAAGCCAGAAAACATGTAGAGAATATAGTTAGTGTTGATATTCTCATTAAGTTTAAATATTAGTGTTATCAATTTATGTTTATGCAATGAGGATCAAAGGTTCATTCAAAACTAAATGCAACAGAGAAATCCTTAAGAAATCTTGGATAATGAGAAAGAGCAGTGAATAAATACTAAAAGACTTAATGAAAGAACTCTCTTATAAACAACATTTGGAGGAAGAAATTAAAATACTATGGCCACATCAAATGATAAAGTGGGCTGGAAAGAACAGTACTTGAAGGTATGGTTCCAGGAAGATGAGACAGAGGCAGACTGAGGAGAAGGTGTTTCAAGAAATCAAGAAGGCCTTGACATGACAACAGAAATGGGAGATCTGGCTAGAGACAGAGGCAGACTGAGGAAAAGGTGTTTCAAGAAATCAAGGAGGCCTTGACATGACAACAGAAATAGGAGATCTGGCTAGAGACAGAGGCAGGCTGAGGAGAATGTGTTTCAAGACATCAAGGAGGCCTTGACATGACAACAGAAATGGGAGATCTGGCTAGAGACAGAGGCAAACTGAGGAGAAGGTGTTTCAAGAAATCAAGAAGGCCTTGACATGACAACAGAAATGGGAGATCTGGCTAGAGACAGAGGCAGACTGAGGAGAATGTGTTTCAAGACATCAAGGAGGCCTTGACATGACAACAGAAATGGGAGATCTGGCTAGAGACAGAGGCAGACTGAGGAGAATGTGTTTCAAGACATCAAGGAGGCCTTGACATGACAACAGAAATGGGAGATCTGGCTAGAGACAGAGGCAGACCGAGGAGAAGGTGTTTCAAGACATCAAGGAGGCCTTGACATGACAACAGAAATGGGAGATCTGGCTAGAGACAGAGGCAGACTGAGGAGAAGGTGTTTCAAGAAATCAAGAAGGCCTTGACATGACAACAGAAATGGGAGATCTGGCTAGAGACAGAGGCAGACTGAGGAGAAGGTGTTTCAAGACATCAAGGAGGCCTTGACATGACAACAGAAATGGGAGATCTGGCTAGAGACAGAGGCAGACTGAGGAGAATGTGTTTCAAGACATCAAGGAGGCCTTGACATGACAACAGAAATGGGAGATCTGGCTAGAGACAGAGGCAGACCGAGGAGAAGGTGTTTCAAGACATCAAGGAGGCCTTGACATGACAACAGAAATGGGAGATCTGGCTAGAGACAGAGGCAAACTGAGGAGAAGGTGTTTCAAGAAATCAAGAAGGCCTTGACATGACAACAGAAATGGGAGATCTGGCTAGAGACAGAGGCAGACTGAGGAGAATGTGTTTCAAGACATCAAGGAGGCCTTGACATGACAACAGAAATGGGAGATCTGGCTAGAGACAGAGGCAGACTGAGGAGAATGTGTTTCAAGACATCAAGGAGGCCTTGACATGACAACAGAAATGGGAGATCTGGCTAGAGACAGAGGCAGACCGAGGAGAAGGTGTTTCAAGACATCAAGGAGGCCTTGACATGACAACAGAAATGGGAGATCTGGCTAGAGACAGAGGCAGACTGAGGAGAAGGTGTTTCAAGAAATCAAGAAGGCCTTGACATGACAACAGAAATGGGAGATCTGGCTAGAGACAGAGGCAGACTGAGGAGAAGGTGTTTCAAGACATCAAGGAGGCCTTGACATGACAACAGAAATGGGAGATCTGGCTAGAGACAGAGGCAGACTGAGGAGAATGTGTTTCAAGACATCAAGGAGGCCTTGACATGACAACAGAAATGGGAGATCTGGCTAGAGACAGAGGCAGACCGAGGAGAAGGTGTTTCAAGACATCAAGGAGGCCTTGACATGACAACAGAAATGGGAGATCTGGCTAGAGACAGAGGCAGACCGAGGAGAAGGTGTTTCAAGACATCAAGAAGGCCTTAACATGGCAACAGAAATGGGAGATCTGGCTAGAGATAGGGATTCCTTCAGATTGGCTGTGGTGAATGCAAAGTTCTGTGGGAGATCTGGCTAGAAATGGAGGTTCTTTTAAATTGTCTGTGATGAGTGGAACATTCTGTGGGAGATCTGGCTAGAGACAGATTCTTTTAGATGGTTTGTGATAGTCTGTAGGAGATCTGGCTAGAGACAGAGATTCTTTCAGATGTTCTGTGATGAGTGCAATAGTCTGTAGGAGATCACGCTAGGGTTAGAGATTCTTTCAGATGGTCTTTGATGAGTGCAATGTTCTGTAAGAGATCTGGCTAGAGACAGATTCTTTCAGATGATCTTTGATGAATGCAAGGTCCTGCAAATGGCATGCAACTTGATGATCAATGTGTATGAATAGATGATTTATTGACTTGTTATTTGTTTTATGATTGATCATTCTTAAACATAAACATGGTTCTTAACAATAATTTTTCAGCCCTGGAACGAAGGAAAAGACAGGCATTCTCCAATGCTGAGAACAGACAGAATAGCACAGGAATCACCTCTAATATTCTTGATTGTGATGACTGTTTCTCTGGATATGAGCCTGGTGAAGTATTAATTTGTACAACTCCTGGAATTTCAACTTTAAATTGCAATATTCGAACTACACCTTTAACTACTGTTTATTTATTCTAATAAAGCAACTATTGTCATTACTAATACCACTGCTACTACTGCTTCCACTGCTACTACTACTGCTACTACTTCTTCCGCTGCTACTGCTACTACTACTACTACTTTTACAACTACAGAATATATCAGTCAACTCTATGATGATGAAAGACCAGAGCTAAACAATTCAAACAAAGGCACAAGACCACCAATAATGTAGAGTGAAGTGGAGGATGCAATTCAACACATGAAAAAAGGCAAAGCTCCAGGTCTCGAAAATAGAACAATCGAAGAGATAAATGCCTTTGGAGAGCTGGGAGTACAAGTCATAACAAAACTACTCAATGTATATTATATAACACTGGACACATACCCGGAGATCTACTAAAATCTATCTTTGTAGCCATACCGAAGAAGTCAGGCGCCGCTGATTGTGAAGACCATCACACTATTAGTCTAATGAGCCATATGACAAAAATATTACTAAGAATCGTCATGAGACGTGTAAGGAAAAAACATAAAACCAGAAATAAGTGAGGAACAATGTGGATTTGTGGAAGGAAAGGGCACCAATAATGCAATATACATCTTAAGAACATTGATAGAAAGAGGTAAAGAAAGATCTACATATGTGCTTTATAGACTACACAAAAGCATTTGACAAAGTAAAGCATGTGGAAATAATCAATATGCTGGAGAAATTAAACATTGATGGCAGGGATCTTTCGAATCATAAAAAATATGTACTGGCAACAAACAGCAGCTATACGAATTAACAACCAAACAGGACAATTTCAACTTATAAAACAAGGAGTCAGATAAGGCTGTGTTCTGTCGCCATATTTGTTTTCGCTTTACAGCAAACATATTATGAGATCAATAGTAGACAAAAAAAGGAATTGAAGACAACGGTCACAACATAAATAATTTGTGATATGCGGATGACACAGTCTTAATAGCAGAGACAGAGAAGGAACTACAAGAAATGATAGACATAATAGTAAAAGAAAGCAACAAGAAACAGAAGAAATGGTCATATTGAAGAAACAATCATCACCATCATGCAACATAAAAATAAATTGGACAAATCTGAAACAAGTGCAACACGTCAGATACTTGGGCACAATAATAACATCAGATTTAAGATGCACCACAGAAATAAAAAGCAGAATAGCTCAGGCCAAAATAGCATTTTAGAAAATTAAAAACGTATTATGCAACAAATCTATGTCAATAGAATTGAGAAAGAGAGTTCATTGGTGCTATATAGAACCAATTCTGATCTATGGAAGCGAATCATGGACAGTAGATAAACAAATGAAAAGACGATTAGAGACCACAGAGATGGGATTTCTCAGGAGAATGTTGAAAGTTCCATGAACAGCTAAAAAGACCAATGAGGAAGTTCTCAAAGATCACAACACAAAAAGGAGCTCCTAAAAACATCAGAAAGAAACAATCAACATTTTTCTGGCACATCATGAGAAGAGGAAAGTTGGAATACTTGGTTACAACTGGCAAAATAAAAGTAATGAGAGATCGAGGACGACAAAGAGTGAAAATGCTGGATAGCTTGGTGTTATGGCATGGAAAATAGTCAACAACAGAACTGATACGATGCACAGCAGATAGAAGATTGTGGAAGGACATGATCACCTACGCCAACTGGTAGGGCACATGATGATGATGATGATTACTGCTATTGCTATCACTACCACTAATACAACTACTCCTATTACAACTACTATTACTACTATTGCTATAACTACTATTAATATTTCAACTACTCCTATAACTAGTTACTATTATTATTATTACTACTACTACTATTACTACTACAACTATTACTTCCACTACTACTTCTACTACTCCTATTACAATTACTAATACTACTATTGCTATTACTATTACTATTACTACAGCTACTCATATTACAACTACTTTTACTACTATTGCTATTACTACTACTATTACTACAACTACTACTACAATTACTACTATTAGTGATACTACAACTCTTACTATTACTACTATTGCTACTATTACTATTACTGCTACTAGTACTACAACTACTATTACTACTACTAGTGCTATTAATATTACTACCAAACCACTGTTTCTACTATTACTACTACTGGTGCTATTAATATTACTACCAAACCACTGTTTCTACTATTACTACTACTAGTGCTATTAATATTACTACCAAACCACTGTTTCTACTATTACTACTACTGGTGCTATTAATATTACTACCAAACCACTGTTTCTACTATTACTACTACTAGTGCTATTAATATTACTACCAAACCACTGTTTCTACTATTACTACTACTAGTGCTATTAATATTACTACCAAACCACTGTTTCTACTATTACTACTACTAGTGCTATTAATATTACTACCACAACAACTGTTTCTACTATTACTACTACTAGTGCTATTAATATTACTACCAAACCACTGTTTCTACTATTACTACTACTGGTGCTATTAATATTACTACCAAACCACTGTTTCTACTATTACTACTACTAGTGCTATTAATATTACTACCACAACAACTGTTTCTACTATTACTACTACTGGTACAATTACAACAACTACTACTACTCCTCCTGCTACTACTATTGCTATGCTTCTTCTACTACTTACACTACCCCTACTTCTATTACTGCCAAAGTCATCTCATTACCAATGGACGATCTGAAGCCGCATCTGCTCTTCTATACATTTTTACATCATATAAGGATGATTTAGACGTTTTATCAATACATATGTAGTCAATTTGATTCTCCGGTCTATGATCTGGTGACACCCATGTAGCTTTTTGTATTCTTTTATGTTGGAATATTGTTCCTATCGTGGTCATTTTATTAAGAGCACAGAAGTTCACGAATATCTCTCCATTCTCATTCAATTCTCCAAGTTCATATTTTCCCATGATCTCTTCAAAGTCTCTGTTGTGTGATCCTACTTTTGGGTTTAGATTCTCTTCGAGATTATAACATCTTTGGCTCGTGTTTATTGATGATACTACCATCACTACAGTTATCGCTAATATGGCAATAACAGTTACTATTGCTAGTATTACTTTTGCTTAAACTACTATATCAATATTTTCTGATAATATCAATATTTTATTATAATATATCATTTTCTGATAATATATAAACATTTCATTATAATATATACATTTTTCTGATAATATGTCAATTTTTTATGATAATTTATAAATATTTTATGATAATTTATAAATATTTTGTGATAATATATACAATTTTTTTCTGATATCAGACCCAGATTACAAGGAATTGGTGCCAGAGTTTGAGATCAAATTTGTAATCCAGATCTACACAAATCTTACAAATGCTGACCTTGACCATAAGAAGAAAGAAGAAATAGCCAATAAATTGAAAGAGCAGGTTTGTATTATACCTTCTACCTTTTCCTTTTTCCTTACCAACTAATCCTTATCTCTCCCCCCTCTCCCCTCTCCAAACTACCACACAAGCTCACTTTTTTTCTCACTGTTTATTCTCTCCCTTCATCTCCCTTATTTCCCTCTTACACCCCCCACCTTTTCACCTGTCATACTTCTTTCACTTTCACTCTCTACTGGTGTTGACCTCCCTGTGTTTTGAAGTCAAAGCACGAGGTAAAAGGGTAAGAGCCACTGACTAAACATCAACATAAACAGAGAATTTTGAGGGCTGGGTAGTCTAGAGATACGATGTCATCCTCAGGACAGAAAGGACCCAGGTTCAAAGCTCAGTCGTGAGTTTTCAAAAATAGGAAAAATTAATCCATGGTTTCTTTATGACGTTACCCTCACCTGATCTCTTGGGTAGTGAGATCTGATATCTAGCCTTCTAGGATAACAGCAGTAAATTGGAAGTCTGTGCACTCAGCACGTTAAAGATATTTGGCAGATAAAATCAAAAAGAGTAGGCTGTAAACATGGTCGCTGCATGGGCAAAATTGTCAACAAAAACCTACTCACATCATGGATTCCAGGCAGTGCTACGGAGTTTGTGCAAGTGGGCCAGAATTCTCATAAGATTTTCTCAAGGGGGATATTGGAGTACCTATGGGTTCATCTGGTGTGCAGTGATTATGATTCTAACAACAAACGAACAACTAACTGAGAAGGCCCTTGTGGCCATCACTGGTACCATACTAAGGCAAGTTGTATGAGGATGTTGCCAGCCAAGAGCTGACAATCACTTTCTTTGAACTTATTAATGTTAACGTCTAGAGGTGTGGCTATCACCAGTACCGTACTGAGACAAGTTGTATGAGGATGTTGCCAGCCAAGAGCTGACAATCACTTTCTTTGAACTTATTAATGTTAACGTCTAGAGGTGTGGCCATCACCAGTACCAAATCGGGCAAGTTGTATGGAGATGTTACCAGCCTTGAGATGACCAGCACTTTCTTCAACCTTATTAATGTTGATATCTAAAGATGTGTGCAGATGAAGATTCACTTTCTGTTCCACGTTCAAGTTATAGCTTTCTTTTCTTTCTCTGTGCTAATTGTAAACCAAATGGACCAACCAAACTGTCTGTTCAGCCAAGAGTGAATGTGTATATACAATAGATCAGTACATCAGTTTGAGTGATTGAAACAAATTTGATTTTGCAGCTCCATTAAACTGTATTTCATAGTGACGCATATATGAAGTTAATTTTAATCATAGTCAAAGATTATGTTAATGTATTTTTTATTTTCCTGTTTGGTATTAATGTTTATATGTTAATTTTGTAGTCAAATTTTAATAGAACTCTTATTTTTTAATGTCTTGTATGTTTCATATAGCACAAATCTGATATGATAAATTTATTTTGGTAGCTCATTGACATATTCAAAGATGTTCCTGGCTTCAAGGATGTTACTGTTGATCCACATCAAATATCAGTTATGTAAGTATTTCCTTCACATTAAATTCATTAGCATACATGATCATAAAGTGCATCTCTATTACCTTATTTATAAACCTCTTGTCTGTCTCTTTTGCTTCTTCATTCATACTAAGACTCCATGTTAGTGAGGCCATATCTAGGTCATCGGGCAGCTTAAGCCTTCACAGTCGTCAACTATGGTATAAGGTCATCAATAGAGATTAGCAGCCTCTACTATGGTATTTAGGATCATCACTAATGTTGATTTATGTTTTCTTTTTCATTATTTTTTAACAGTCAACTGTTTGGATTGTTTTTCCTTTACTTTTTGGACTATTTTTTTCCCGCCTATTAAGCTATAAATGGGCATAATACTGACCACATTACTCCAAAACCATGTGCCGCAGATCTATACAAAATATAGGGGCTAATACAATATTAACTATACACAACCAGACGTGATAAACTCTTTTATTTTATATTTTTTAAATTAATAATTTATAAGTCTCTCTCTCTCTCTCTCTCTCTCTCTCTGCGATCAAGACTCAATCAGAGTAGGATTCCAGACTCTCCCATGAAGGCAGCTGTCTGTTTAAGTGAATCGATTGCCCCATATAGTTTCTCCTCCAAGGACGTGGATCACATTGCTTTTCTCAGGTCCGTGTACTGGGGCAATCCTGTAGAACATGTTTTGTAGTCATGTTGTCCAGTGTACAGTGGCATAGGCTGGTTGTACCTATTTTGAATTTGGTGAACATGTGATTTCTCATTCTGTTGTGGCCAGTGCGTAGGCGAAGTATGATGACTTGATCCCTCCTTGATAGTTGGTGGTATCCGTCACTCTTGTTATGCTTTGGGTGTTCGCATTTCCATTTTTCATGGAACTGACCTTTGAGGATGGATTTGGCTTCATCAAAACTGAGCGGATGGTTCTCTTGTGGTAATCTCCCTTCCTCTTTAGCTAATTTGCCTGTGCGTTTGTTCCCGTGTATATTACAGTGTGAAGGTATCCACTGAATGACTACTCTCTTTAAGTTATTGCATAGTTGGTCCAGCGTTGTTCTCAAGTCATCTAGTTCATTGTTCTTGGGGCTTTTTAGAGCTGATAGTACTGACAGTGTATCAGTCAGTATCACCAATTTATTGTGCAAGTTATTTTTGTGTTGAGTAGCCAGTGTTGCAGCATCTCTGATGGCCTCAGTTTCTGCTTTAAAGTTGTTAGAGAATTTCCCAGTAGCTATTGACTTGGTGATCTCGTCCTGATTATTCAGCATCAAGAACACACCTCCCCCTCCATTTCTGGTGGCATTTGTAGCAGAGCCATCTGTGTGTATGTGGGACCAAGAGTCCTGTGGGTAGGTATCATGTATGTGTTTTCCTGCTGCGTGTTTTCTTTCTGTGTCTGATTGGGTGCCTTTTTCATGATTCCTGTTATATTTTCCTGAAGTTCTGGTATTTTATGTTTTCCATGAGGAGACATATCAGATGGGCCCAAGGGTTTCAACATTGTTTGGGAAAGTACTGGGTCTCCAGTAGTTAGTTCATTGGCAATTGCAGCGAAGTTGCTACTCTTTAGTCGTACAATTCCCAGTCGTAAAATTTATAAGTGATAAATATGGAAGGAGTTCAAGACTAGTGTAGAAATAAGAGAAAATAGAAAGCTTCCAAAAATATCAACTATAATCAAAGAAGAGAAGAAGGTGGTCATATATTGGCCATGTGACGAGAAGGAACAACTAAAGAATTTAAAAGCAGCCCTCAAATGGGATCCAGAGAAAAAGTGGCTGACCTAGAGAAACACGAACTTGAATGTAAGAGGCAACTACATGAGGCATCAGCTCCCTCGCTGAGATTGAGCCACTCATCTAGAACAGAGCCATGTGGTAAGACACAATGCAGATCCTGTGCAAGGTCTGACTGTTAAAAGATTGTGAGACAGAAAACAGTCAAGAATTTCTGCCCTATCTACCGTCTTTGGCTCAAAAGGACAATAGATAGACAGATATATATATATAAGTGACATTTGCCTTATATAATGATGCATGTTTGTGTTGATGATTCTTGTTTTCCTCATCATTCCACAGAGATGGCCAAGTGGTTGCCCCATGGGAAGTTTCCATAGATGGTGGGAATCCAATATTTTCTGGCATGAATGGAAAAGAAGTTAGAGGGACGGTAGAGGATGCATTGAAAAAAGCTGAGGAATCTTTCAAGAGTAACATCACCCTGGAAGGCAAACATCCATTGGATGATTTTAATTCTAAAGAAGCTGCAGATCAAGGTATATATTTCTTGCTTATTTGTTTCTTTAACCTTATTTCTCAACATTCTTGGAAAGAAAAGAAAACAAGTGGTGAAGTTTTAAAACAAAGGAGAAAGTAAAGTACGAGACTTGAATGAGTGTCTTTTCACCCATGTGTGCTTTGCCTTCTAACCAGAAGTCTTCTGAGACTTCGAAGACTTCTGGATAGTATCGCTTCAAGCATTGAGAGTCATGATGCAAAGCGACACTCCACACCATCTCTTTTTGTTTCTCTTATTTCTGCTTTAGTCTTGAATTCATTCCATGGTGTCCAAAGTATTTACCAGAGGCATTTAATTCAAATATGTCCAATTAATTTTCTTTTTTCTTTAGTTGTTTTCAAGCTTTTCCATGCATCAGTAAAGGTGGATAATACATTTGATTTGAAAATCCTGAGCTTTGTTTTTGTGCTTAGTAATTTTGATTTATAAAAGTTTATAGTATATCAGATATCAGAGAATCCCTGTGATAAATAAATCTACTTATCTTCTCCAATTACTTAATTGTTTGAGAATCCCTGTGATAAATAAATCTACTTATCTTTTCCAATTACTTAAGTGTTTGTGAATCCCTGTGATAAATATATCTTCTCCAATTACTTCATTCCAGTTGAGCAGCAAGCAAAAGACCCTTGCAAGATGACTCCAAGCCCATGTCCTGTTGGCTTTGGCAGCTGTGAGAGGTTACCAAACCGTGGCCATGGCATTGAGCTGAAGTGCATAGACAATTGTAAAACATATGGTCTGTGTCACAATAATGGAATTTGTGAGAAGGATATGACTGGTACTGCATACTGCCAGTAAGTTTTGATTATAACAATAGGATGTGACAAGAGTTGTCAGTAAGTTTTGATTATAACATTAGGATATGACAAGAGCTGCCAATAAGTTTTGATTATAACATGAGAATGTGACAAGTGTTGCCAATAAGTTTTGATCATAACATTAAAATATGACTAGTGCTGCCAATAAGTTTTGATTATAACAATAGGATGTGACAAGAGTTGCCAATACATTTTGATATGCAAGGGTCAATGAAGATTGACTGAGATTTTTATATCTCTTACCAACTCTGACAGTTTTTCAGAGTATTCCCCATGTACATTCATGTACTATTGCCTTCATTGTGGCAGCTCTCTGACCTTTTTAATATGAAAAACCTGGCCTAATGTCACAGCCACTGGAGGACATCATTTTGTAGTGCTTCATCTGTCATTGCAGTAAAGCTGGTAGCAGGGAACAAGTGGTGGAGTGTAACATACATTCCTACAAAGTATGATGACAGCTTTACAAAAAAGGACAATACAAAATATTTGTTGTTTTGGCCTACCTGTAGCCTTCTTCAGAACAGCATATATAAAACATAAAATCAGTCCTGTTTCTCTAGTGACCACATCTGATTTGTTGTGAGTATCCATGTTTACAACTATTAGCATAGAATGGGAATGAAAATGTTTTGAATGCACACACATTTTCAGACATTCCTTTCAATGTGTTTAAACAAAGCAGTTGTTAATTTATTGTCATTTCATTTGTTCAGTATTGGCAATTTCTTCACCTTTTGAATTTACTTTCAGACATTTGTTTACCTTTGTTTTAATTTTGAATTGACAATCTGATTTATATTTCAGGTGTTCCAATAATTGGCTTGGATTGTTCTGTGAAAAGTTCAATGGTAATCACTTCTTATACAGCTACTACTACTACTTCAGTTACCACTACTGATACTCAAATTAAACATTTTGAAATTTATTCTTAATTGGAATAATAATAATCTAAGTGATTTATTTGAAAATGAGTACCTACAGCTTCCTGAGTAAAGAAAGAATCTAGAACTGTCCGTAGCTATGTTTAACATTACTCTTTTGTTGACATTCTCAATGATAGCTAGTGTGAGTGTGAAGTTGAATACCTATGAGTGTGTCATGAATGCAGAAATATCAAATACAAAAACCAAGAACCTGAGGTATAACTACAAGGCATGTTCTAATGTAACCTGCCCCAGTGACTTTATTACAAACATATGTAAGGTATATCAGCAGGTGTGGCAGAATTAATTAAAGCAATTGTTATGAAGCAGGTACTCACCAGGGTTCTTAGAAAAATTTGCCATAGGCATTTAGACATGCATCCCATAGTAGATGGTGGATGGTGTCCAACAAAAATTACTTTGGTTACTCATTGAACCATTTTGTCACTGAGGCCATAACATCTGTACCAGAGTCGAATCCTTGTCCCTTTAGAGATTTTTTTAAAGGTCTGAATAAATGAAAGTCACATGGTGATAGATTGGGGCTGTAGGCTGGGTGTTGCAGAACTTCCCACCATTTCCTTGCTAACGCTTGCTGCACAATATTCATGACATGTGGATGGCCATTGTTGTGCAACAGAATCACACCACACGAATCATACCAGGTCTTTTGTTCTTGATGGTTGTATGCAGGTTGTCTAGCATGTCTTCATAGCGGATGGCATTTCTGTTCACACCAGGCTCTTTAAAGTCTGCCAATAGAAGCTCTTCATAAACCTTGGACTGATTCCGTATCACACAGGCCACTTTTCCAACAGTCTGCAATCGGGCCAATGAATGTTTTGTTTAGAATGAACAAATACACAATTGCATATCGGTGTGTGCTTATTATGTCAGATGTGACATCATCATGCCTCCTATCTGTGTTCACTTGGCACAGATCTGGCTGGTTTCATTTGAACACATCTTGTACCGCGACTATTACAATGACTCTAAATAAACAACTGCTATTATTCTATTACTGCTGCTAAAACTGCTATTCTATTACTGCAGCAACAACTGCTATTCTATTACTGCTACAACAACTGCTATTCTATTACTGCTGCAACAACTGCTATTCTATTACTGCTGTTAAAACTGTTATTCTATTACTGCTGCAACAACTGCTATTCTATTACTGCTGCAACAACTGCTATTCTATTACTGCTGCAACAACTGCTATTCTATTACTGCTGCAACAACTGCTATTCTATTACTGCTGCAACAACTGTTATTCTATTACTGCTGCAACAACTGCTATTCTATTACTGCAGCAACAACTGCTATTCTATTACTGCTACAACAACTGCTATTCTATTACTGCTGCAACAACTGCTATTCTATTACTGCTGCAACAACTGTTATTCTATTACTGCTGCAACAACTGCTATTCTATTACTGCTGCAACAACTGCTATTCTATTACTGCTGCAAAAACTGTTATTCTATTACTGCTGCAACAACTGCTATTCTATTACTGCTGCAAAAACTGTTATTCTATTACTGCTGCAACAACTGCTATTCTATTACTGCTGCAACAAATGGGATGACACTTAATGGCGGTATAATTGCATTTACCACTACTAGTGCTTGATTCTCCCAAAAAGTAGATTTTGTATTCTGTAATCTTCTTTCCATTTTACTTGATATGCTGTGGGTTTCTTTACATTTTGTTTGATATGCTGTGGGCTTCTTTAAATTTTGCTTGATATGCTGTATGCTTCCTTATATTTTACTTGATATGCTATGGGATTCCTTACATTTTGTTTGAGATTCTGTGAGCATCCATATATTTTGTTTGATATGCTGTGAGCATCCATATATTCTGTTTGATATGCTGTAAGCATCCATAAATTTTGCTTGATATCCTTTGGGCTTCATTACATTTTACTCTAATGTGAACCCACAGAAACAACATCCCCATCAGACCAGCAAACACTCCCAAAGTATACATTCGAGTCAGAAACCACTTTCAACACAACACTTATGCCTGGTGATCTTACTCCAGAGAAGTTGGATGAAATTATCAAAAATTTTACAGAACAGGTATTTCATGGCCAGAAATTGAACATATATTTCATTGATTTTTTTCCTATTTCATTATCATCATCATCATGTGCCATACCGGTTGGCATAAGCAATCATGTCTTTCCATACACAGTGCTTTGTATCGATTCTGTTGTTGACTGTTATCCATGTCATGACACCAAGCTATTTAGTGGCTTCTCTCTTTGTCTCAGCGATCTCTCTTTCCCTGTATTTTGCCAGTTGTAACTAAGTAGTCCAACTTTCCTCTTTTCATGAATCGCTCAAAAAGTGTGAATTATTTTTTTTTGTGATGAATTTTATGAGTTCACTTATTTGTTGGCCTTTTTGAGAATGTCCTCTTTTTTTTACCTATCCAGGGAACTTTCAACATTCTTCTGAGAAATCCCATTGCTGTGGTCTCCAAAGTCTTTTTTTTGTTTGTCTGCTGTCCATGATTCGCTACCATATGTCAGAATTTGTTCTATATGACACAGATGAACTCTCTTTCTCTCTTCTGTTGGTATAGACTTGTTACATAAGGCTTTTTTCATTTTCTGAAATGCTAATTTAGCCTGAGATAGTCTGCTTTTTATTTCTATGGTGCATCTTCCATCTGATGTTATTATTGTGCCCACATATTTAATGTGTTGCAGTTACTTCAGAATTGTCCAGTTTATTTTTATGTTACTTGATGGTGACGATTGTTTCTTTGATGTGACCATTTCTTCTGTTTTCTTACTATTCGGACTGAGACCTTTCTTGTTGCTTTCTTTGACTATAGGGTCTATAATTTCTTGTAGTTCATTCTCCTTCTCTGACTGTGTAATCTGCATCTCACAAATTGTTTTGCTGTGACTGTTGGCTTCTATTCCTGTTTTGTCTACTATTGATCTCATAATATTTTTGCTGCAAAGTGAGAACAAATCCTTTTTAGAGATATAAAATAACAGACAATTCATTTATTGTTTAATATGTTAAAAATTACTCGGTTAGCGGGGTAGAGTTCTGCCCTACCAAAGGAGGAGTAAGACGTCTCCTTTCCTCCGCTAGTCTTCGGGACACCCCTGGGCAAGGTGGAGCTCCCCGTTTAGCCCCCCTATCAGGGTTATGTGAAGCCATTGGAGCAGGTGGTGGATGGTGTTGTGGGAGCAGCCGACAAATAGTGCCGGTTATGGTCCCCACACCGCGATGGCAGGTAGAGGATCTCGTGTATAGAGACAATGGCTGCGATCACCGACTAGTACAGTCACTGCCAAGAAGGAAAGGAATGGCAAACTACCTTCTTAAATTGCCTTGAATAATCATGACACATCACAACCTTCTATTTACAGAGTAAAGCATGTGGAAATAATCAATATGCTGGAAAAATTAAACATTGATGGCAAGGATCTGCGAACCATAAAAAATATGTACTGACAACAAACAGCAGCTATACGAATTAACAACCAAACAGGACAATTCCAATATATAAAACAAGGAGTCAGACAAGGCTGTGTTCTGTCACCAGACTTGTTTTCACTTTACAGCGAATATATTATGAGATCAATAGTAGACAAAAAAGGAATTGAAGTCAATGGTCACAACATAAACAATTTGCGATATGCGGATGACACAGTCTTAATAGCAGAGACAGAGAATGAACTACAAGAAATGATAGACATAATAGTAGAAGAAAGCAACAAGAAAGGTCTAAGTCTGAATAGTAAGAAAACAGAAGTAATGGTTATATCGAAGAAACAATCATCACCATCATGCAGCATAAAAATAAACGAGACAAATCTAAAACAAGTGCAACATTTCAAATACTTGGGCGCAATAATTACATCAGATGGGAGATGCACCACAGAAATAAAAAGCAGAATAGCTCAGGCCAAAATAGCATTTAAGAAAATGAAAAATACCTTATGCAACAAATCTATGTCAATAAAAATGAGAAAGAGAGTTCATCAGTGCTATATAGAACCAATTCTGACCTATGGAAGCGAATCATGGACAGTAGACAAACAAATGAAAAGACGGTTAGAGGCCACAGAGATGGGATTTCTCAGAAGAATGTTGAAAGTTCCCTGGACAGATAAAAAGACCAATGAGGAAGTTCTCAAAGAGGCCAACACAAAAAGGGAGCTCTTAAAAAACATCAGAAAGAAGCAATCAACATTTTTCGGGCACATCATGAGAAGAGGAAAGTTGGAATACTTGGTTACAACTGGCAAAATAAAAGTAAAGAGAGATCGCGGACGACAAAGAGAGAAAATACAGGATAGCTTGGTGTCATGGCATGGAAAACAGTCAACAACAGAACTGATACAATGCACTGTAGATAGAAGATTGTGGAGGGACATGATCGCCTACGCCAAACGGCAGGGTACATGATGATGATGATGATGATGTTAAAAATATAGCATATCAAATATTTCTTAGAAGTATAACACAGAAGAAATGTAATATATTTCTTAGAAATTTCGTACAAGAAATATTTAATTCATTTTTAGGATATAATAATAAATGCTTCATTGATTTATTTGAAATATAACAACAGATATTACGTTGATTAAAAAAAATCTATCTATCTTTTGTCCTTTTGGCCTGAAGATAGGACATAGGGCAGAAATTCTTAACTCTCCATGTCCAACAATCTTTGCTATAAAGTGTTAGACCTTGCACATGACCTGCATAGTGTCTCTCCACATGCTCCTGTTCTGTGCAAGCTGCTCAACTATTTTAAAAATATAACAAATATTTAATCGATTTAACTTAGTATGTTTATAGGATTTTGTATAATTATAATGGTGATAATGATAAAAATTCTGTTCAACAGCTGAAGAATATCTTCAAAGACCTTCCAGGATTACAGAATGTGACAGTCGACTTTGTAGGAATTAAGTAAGTGTTTGTCAGTACCCCAGCTCATGAAGCTGAAGATTTGTACAATGAAGTCACTAACATTTCTTTACCTAAGGACCAAAGCTGTTAGCAACTCATATGATGGCTTGTGCCAGGACCCCCAACACAACAATGAACCAGAACTCTAAAATGTCATGCTGAAGTTGGGTGTGTTGGGCTGAAAGGCACAAATATGACAGTTCTACTGAAAGCCACAACACAGCGTATTTATGCCTAATCTAATGCCCTTTTATGCACAGAAAAGAGGCAAAATCCGAGATTTGCTAAAAGATCTTTACAAGGATTGAAAACTGCTAGAATAAATATGTAGATAAGGGAAAGAGTAATTGGGTCTATGCCCTATGGGCCGGCTATGGCTTGAAAGATCAATAGATAGATACATAGAATGCCCATTAATAATGGGCATAAGATGAAGAGGTCTGCCTTTAAGTTGTCAGGCGAACACAAGAGAGAAAAATCAAGATCCAGCCAGAGTGTGTCAGACACTGCACAAGTTTATGGGAAAAATCTGATGGGCATGCATTTGCAAGTATTGACCATGTGACCAGTTCCTCTTGTGTGATGATGTTTCTCCTATCCCTCTATCATGAAACAGTACAAAGTCATCAATCCACCTATTTCATGGTTGGCCCTCATTTCTGATGTTCTCACATTGTTTATTGAAGGCACGTTGTGTTGTATTTTTATCTTGCTCCCTTATTGCGAGGTCAAACCATTTTTTCTGTTGTTTCTTTATTATGTACTCTATGGTGGGAGTTATTCCTAGCTTTTTTCTCAGATTTCTTCAGATTTGCTGATAGTAAGTGGTGACCAGTAAGCTTAATCTATACAGTTTAATTATACAATCTATCTATATATTACTTTATTCAGTCAATTCTTTGTACAATCTATTTATGTATCACTGTTTTCATAGACAATCTATTGTATGTATGGTCAGGGGCAAAAAGTGTACAACCGCAATGGAACTGAAGGCTGTCAGCAACTCATAGCTGATGGCTTGCACCAGGATCAGTGAACCAGAACTAGCCAGACCTTACTCCACCTCTCTGTGGTGCCCAGTAACAGACTAACATGCTTTGACTGACCAATTGATTAGGTTTGAGAAGGAAGGCAACCCATGGCTCAAAAATGTAGTGTTGAAGTTGGATGTGTTGGGCTGAAATGTGCAGTTATCACAGCCTAGCTGCACACCACAACACATCAACACCCACTTAACATGCTTTTAAGGGCAGTTGATGAATACGTCTAATTATTCCTTTAGTCTTTGGGTAAACACAAGAAAGAGAGAAAATATGTAGTCTATTTTATGCATTTCTTTTCATACAGAGATGGGCAGCTGGTAGTAGATTATGGAGTTTCTCTTGATCCAGCTGCCTTCCCAGGACAGACACCATCTGAGATTCTAGATTCTGTGACTGATGCCCTCCAGAATAAAAGTGATATGTACAAACAGAACATTGTTATAGACAATCAGAATCCCTTGCATGACTTTGACTATGTAGATGCTGCTGGCCAAAGTAAGTACAAATGTGTGGTGAAACTAAAAGTATTAAAAACATATCTTTCCTAATTGTGTATGAATATGTAGAAGTAACTACTAGAAGCAAGTCACATTGAAAAACGACTATTAGAAGTAAGCAAAATTATTTAGTAGTAACTTTTCAAAGTAAACAGAATTATTTAGTAGTAACTTTTCAAAGTAAACAGAATTATTTAGTAGTAACTTTTCAAAGTAAACAGAATTATTTAGTAGTAACTTTTCAAAGTAAACAGAATTATTTAGAAGTAAGCAGAATTATTTAGAAGTAGGTTTTCAAAATATGCAGAGTTATTTAGAAGCAATTTTTGTTTAAATTAAGTAATGCAGTAATGTGTGCTGTAATGCAGAAGTTCTATAGAAAATAGCAAAAAAAAACTGCAGATTTTATATGTGAGCACAAAGCAGCACATTTTTCTGTCTCCAAAAAAGAATGGAAAAGTTAATTTTTACAATTTTTTTACAGTTGAACTTGCTGCGTCGGATCCCTGCAAGACACAGTCTTGTTCAGTTGGCTATGGTAACTGCCGAGCTGATAACCCCATCTCAGTCAAATGTATCCACAACTGCAACACGATCCCTGCGTGTCAGAATGGTAGAACTTGTCGTCTCAAACCATCGGGAGAAGCATTTTGCGAGTAAGTATTTTACTCTCATTGGCTGACGATTGAGCAATGGTTTTCAACATTTTGTGACATGTAGCTCCCCGAATGGTTGAAATGTTCAAAGCACTTTTAAATAGCTAAAATGTTAACCTGTTATTTTTGTATTGTCCTTTTTTTGCTGTTACCACTTTGTGAAATTATTAGTGAATTGTGTGGCGGTGCTGTTGAATTGGGTGGCACTGTTGTGTACTTATTAGTGGATTGTGTGGCACTGCTGTGCACCTGGTATTGAATTATGTGGTGCTGCTGCGCACCTATTAGTGAGTTGTTTGGGACAACAACAAGACGGCACATAGGGCATAAATTCTACTCTTGTATCTGATGATCTTTCAACTATCAGACCGTGCACAGGATCTGCATTGTGTTTCATCACACGGTTTTGTTCTGGGCGAGTTGCTCATTCTCGACAAGGGAGCTGATGCCTGCTGTTGTTGGCTCTCACTTCTGTATACACTTTTAGTGTTTTTCTAGGACAGTCTCTTTTCCTTTTACCCTCTGGATGCCATTGGAGGGCCTGCTTTGAGATTCTTATGTTGTCTCTTCTCATCATATGGCCAACGTATGACCACATTCTTCTCTCGATTATAGTTGATCATTTTGGATGCTTTGTTATTTCTCTTATTTTTGCACAAGGCTTAAATTCATTCAAAGGTACATAAAGTATTTTCCTGAGGTATTTGTTTTCAAATGCATCCAGTTTATTTTCTATTTGTTTAGATTTTTTGCAGCTCTTGCATGCATAAGTAAGGGTGGATAATACATTTTATTTGAAAATCCTGAACAGCAGGTTTTGTTATCATGGATTCATAAAAATGGTTCTTCTCTTCTGCTGTGTAGCTGTACAGAAGTTAGGTCTCCAAATAACTGCTCAGAGAGAGAACAAAGAACAACCTAAAGATGAAAAAGAAATCACTGTTATCGATGTTACTACAACTCATTACTACTACTACTACTACAATTCCTATTACTACTAGTACAACAACTACCACCACTCCTATTGTTATATTGCTAAACTTACTACTTCTGCTACTGCTACTATTACTACAACTGTTACAACTGCTGCTACTACTACAACTACTACTGCTACTGCTATTAATATTACAACTACAACAAATATAACCACTGCTACTACAACAAATATATTTACTGCTACTACAATACTATTACATGCTATTACTATTTCTTTGCTTCTTTTTCTACTAACACTACCACAGCATCTATTACTACCAACATCATCTCAATGCCAATAGATGTCACACATGTAGCTCATCATAAGTTTTTTTTTCTAATCATGCTTTTCATTCTCAGATTAACAGACTTGTATGACAAGGAAGTGGTGCCAGAGTTTGAGATTAAATCTGTAATCCAGATTGACACAAATCTCACGAATGCTGACCTTGACCATAAGAAAAAAGAAGAAATAGCAGACAAGTTGAAAGAGCAGGTTTGTATATATTATACCTCCTACCATATCCTTTTTTCTTACCAATTAATCCTTATCTTTCTCTCCCCACCTCTCCAAACTACCTTTCAATCTACATTTTTTCTCTTATAGTTTTTCCTCTTATCTCCTTCATCACTCACTTCTTTATACTTCTTTCACTTTCTCCCATTCACTCTCTACTGGTGTTCACCTCCCTGTGTCTTGAAGACAAGGCACATGATAAAAGGGTAAGAGCCATTGACTAAACATCAACATAGACAGAGAATTTTGAGGGCTGGGTAGTCTAGAGATACGAAGTCATCCTCAGGACAGGAAGGACTCAGGTTCAAAGGTATGAGGATATTACCAGCCAAGAGATGACAATCACTTTCTTTGAACTTATTAATGTTAACGTCTAGTGGTGTGGCCATCACCAGTACCAAATCGGGCACGTTGCATGGAGATGTTACCAGCCTTGAGATGACCAGCACTTTCTTCAACCTTATTAATGTTGATATCTAAAGATGTGTGCAGATGAAGATTCACTTTCTGTTCCACTTTCAAGTTATATCTTTCTTTTCTTTCTCTGTGCTAATTGTAAACCAAATGGACCAACCAAACTGTCTGTTCAGCCGAGAGTGAATGTGTATATACAATAGATCAGTACATCAGTTTGAGTGATTGAAACAAATTTGATTTTGCAACTCCATTAAAATGCATTTCATAGTGACGCATATATGAAGTTAATTTTAATCATAGTGAAAGATTATGTTAATGTATTTTTTATTTTCTTGTTTGGTATTAATGTTTATATGTTAATTTTGTAGTCAAATTTTAATGGAACACTTTTTAAAAATGCCTTGCATGTTTCATATGACATTAATTTGATATGATAAATTTATTTTGGTAGCTCATTGACATATTCAAAGATGTTCCTGGCTTCAAGGATGTTACTGTTGACCCACATCAAATATCAGTTATGTAAGTATTTCCTCCACATTAAATTCATTAGCATACATGATCATAAAGTGCATCTCTATTATCTTATTTATAAACCTCTTGTCTGTCTCTTTTGCTTCTTCATTCATACTAAGACTCCATGTTAGTGAGGCCATATCTAGGCCATTGGGCAGCTTAAGCCTTCACAGTCGTCGACTATGGTATAAGGTCATCACTACAGATTGCTAGCTTCTCCTTTGGTATAAGGTCATCACTACAGATTGCCAGCCTCTACTATGGTGTAAGGGCACCACTAGATTTTACTAGCCTCAACTATGGTTTAAGGTCATCACTAGAGAGTACCAGCCTCTACTATGGTGTAAGGTCACCACTAGAGATTACTAGCCTCTACTGTGATATAGAAGATCATCACTAAAGATTGCCATCCTCTACTATTGTGTAAGGTCTCCACTAGAGATTACCAGCCTCTACTGTGATATAGATCATCACTAGAAATTACCAGCCTCTACTGTGGTTTAAGGTCATCACTAGAGAGTACCAGCCTCTACTGTGATATAGACCATCACTAGAAATTACCAGCCTCTACTATGGTTTAAGGTCACCACTAGAGATTACCAGCCTCTACTGTGATATAGATCATCACTAGAAATTACCAGCCTCTACTATGGTTTAAGGTCATCACTAGAGAGTACCAGCCTCTACTATGGTTTAAGGTCATCACTAGAAATTACCAGCCTCTACTATGGTATAAGGTCATCACTAGAAATTACCAGCCTCTATTATGGTTTAAGGTCATCACTAGTGAGTACCAGCCTCTGCTATGGTTTATAAGGTCATCACTAAAGTTGATTTATGTTATCTTTGTCATTAATTTTGAACAGTCAACTGTTTGGATTGGTTTTCCTTAACATTTTTTCTGGGTTATTAAGCTATTAATGGGCACAATACTGACCACATTACTCCAAAATCATGTGCCGCAGATCTATACAAAATATAGGTGCTAATACAATATTAACTATACACAACCAGACGTTATGAGCTCTTTTATTTTATATTTTTAAAATTAATAATTTATAAGTGATCAATATGGAATGAGTTCAAGACTAATGTAGAAATAAGAGAAAATAGAAAGCATCCAAAAATATCAACTATAATCATAGAAAAGAAGAAGGTGGTCATATATTAGCCATGTGATGAGAAGGAACAACTAAAGAATTTAAAAGCAGCCCTCAAATGGGAACCAGAGGGTAAAAGGAAAAGAAGTGGCTGACCTAGAGAAACACTAACAATAACTTTAATGTAAGAGGCATCTACATGAGGCATCAGCTCCCTTGCTGAGATTGAACCACTCAGCTAGAACAGAGCCATGTGACGAGACACAATGCAGATCCTGTGCAAGGTCTGACTGTTAAAAGA
Source organism: Megaustenia siamemsis (assembly GCA_032433765.1). Lineage (NCBI taxonomy): Eukaryota > Metazoa > Mollusca > Gastropoda > Stylommatophora > Ariophantidae > Megaustenia > Megaustenia siamemsis. The sequence continues at coordinate 49,527,859 of JAVIAB010000145.1, forward strand.
TTGTGAGACAGAAAACAGTCAAGAATTTCTGCCCTATGTACCGTCTTTGGCTCAAAAGGACAATAGATAGACAGATATATATATATATATATATATATATATATATATATATATATATATATATATATATATATATATAAGTGACATTTGCCTTATATAATGATGCATGTTTGTGTTGATGATTCTTGTTTTCCTCATCATTCCACAGAGATGGCCAAGTGGTTGCCCCATGGGTAGTTTCCATAGATGGTGGGAATCCAATATTTTCTGGCATGAATGGAACAGAAGTTAGAGGGACGGTAGAGGACGCATTGAAAAAAGCTGAGGAATCTTTCAAGAGTAACATCACCCTGGAAGGCAAACATCCATTGGATGATTTTAATTCTAAGGAAGCTGCAGATCAAGGTATATATTTCTTGCTTATTTGTTTCTTTAACATTATTTCTCAACATTCCTGGAAAGAAAAGAAAACAAGTGGTGAAGTTTTAAAACAAAGGAGAAAGTAAAGTACAAGACTTGAATGGGCATCTTTTCACCCATGTGTGCTTTGCCTACTAACCAGAAGTCTTCTGAGAGTTCGAAGACTTCTGGATAGTATCGCTTCAAGCATTGAGAGTCATGATGCAAGGCGACACTCCGCACCATCCCTTTTTTGTTTCTCTTATTTCTGCTTTAGTCTTGAATTCATTCCATGGTGTCCAACGTATTTACCAGAGGCATTTAATTTAAATATGTCTAATTTATTTTCTTTTTTCTTTAGTTGTTTTCAAGCTCTTCTATGCATAAGTAAGGATGGATAATACATTTGATTTGAAAATCCTGAGCTTTGTTTTTGTGCTCAGTAATTTTGATTTATAAAAGTTTATAGTATATAAGATATCAGAGAATACTTGTGATAAATAAATCTATTTATCTTCTCCAATTACTTAATTGTTTGAGAATCACTATGATAAATAAATCTATTTATCTTCTCCAATTACTTAATTGTTTGAGAATCCCTGTGATAAATAAATCTACTTATCTTTTCCAATTACTTAAGTGTTTGTGAATCCCTGTGATAAATATATCTTCTCCAATTACTTCATTCCAGTTGAGCAGCAAGCAAAAGACCCTTGCAAGATGACTCCAAGTCCATGTCCTGTTGCTTTGGCAGTTGTGAGAGATTACCAAACCGCGGCAATGGCATTGAGCTGAAGTGCATAGACAATTGTAAAACATATGGTCTGTGTCACAATAATGGAATTTGTGAGAAGGATATGACTGGTACTGCATACTGCCAGTAAGTTTTGATTATAACAATAGGATGTGACAAGAGTTGTCAGTAAGTTTTGATTATAACATTAGGATATGACAAGAGCTGCCAATAAGTTTTGATTATAACATGAGAATGTGACAAGTGTTGCCAATAAGTTTTGATCATAACATTAAAATATGACTAGTGCTGCCAATAAGTTTTGATTATAACAATAGGATGTGACAAGAGTTGCCAATACATTTTGATATGCAAGGGTCATTGAAGATTGACTGAGACTTTTATATCTCTTTAGCAATTTGACAGTACCAATAGCACCAACTCTGACAGTTTTTCAGATTATTCCCCATGTACATTTATGTACTATTGCCTTCATTGTGGCAGCTGTCTGACATTTTTCATGGGAAAAACCTGACCTACTGTCACAGCCACTGAAGGACAATGTTCTGTGGTGTTTCATCTGTCATTGCAGTAAAGATAGTAGCAGGAAACAAGTGGTGGAGTGTAACATACACTCCTACAAAGTATGGTGACAGCTTTACAAAAAAGGACAATACAAAATATTTGTTGTTTTGGCCTACGTTTAGCCTTCTTCATAACAGCATGAATAAACCATAAAATTAGTCCCGTTTCTCTAGTGACCACATCTGATTTGTTGTGAGTATCCATGTTTACAACTATTAGCATAGAATGGGAATGAAAATGTTTTGTATGCACACACATTTTCAGACATTGCTTTCAATGTGTTTAAACAAAGCAGTTGTTAATTTATTGTCATTTCATTTGTTCAGTATTGGCAACTTCTTCCACTTTTGAATTTACTTTCAGACATTTGTTTACCTTTGTTTTAATTTTGAATTGACAATCTGATTTATATTTCAGGTGTTCCAATAATTGGCTTGGATTGTTCTGTGAAAAGTTCAATGGTAATCACTTCTTATACAGCTACTACTACTACTTCAGTTACCACTACTGATACTCAAATTAAACATTTTGAAATTTGTTCTTAATTGGAATAATAATAATCTAAGTGATTTATTTGAAAATGAGTACCTACAGCTTCCTGAGTAAAGAAAGAATCTAGCACCATCTGTAGCTATGTTTAACATTGCTTTTTTGTTGACATTCATAATTGATAGCTGTGTTGAGTGTGAAGTTGAATACCTTGAGTGTGTCATGAATGCAGAAATATCAAATACAAAAACCAAGAACCTGAGGTATAACTACAAGGCATGTTCAAATGAAGCCTGTCCAGTGACTTTATTACAAACATATGTAAGGTATATCAGCAGGTGTGACAGAATTAATTAAAGCAATTGTTATGAAGCAGGTACTCACCAGGGTTCTTAGAAAAATTGGCCATAGGCATTTAGACATGCATCCCATAGTAGATGGTGGATGGTGTCCAACAAAAATTACTTTGGTTACTCATTGAACCATTTTGTCACTGAGGCCATAACATCTGTACCAGAGTCGAATCCTTGTCCCTTTAGAGATTTTTTTAAAGGTCTGAATAAATGAAAGTCACATGGTGATAGATTGGGGCTGTAGGCTGGGTGTTGCAGAACTTCCCACCATTTCCTTGCTAACGCTTGCTGCACAATGTTCATGACATGTGGATGGCCATTGTTGTGCAACAGAATCACACCACACGAAGCATGCCAGGTCTTTTGTTCTTGATGGTTGTATGCAGGTTGTCTAGCATGTCTTCATAGCGGATGGCATTTCTGTTCACACCAGGCTCTTTAAAGTCTGCCAATAGAAGCTCTTCATAAACCTTGGACTGATTCCGTATCACACAGGTCATTTTTCCAACTGTCTGCAATCGAGCCAATGAATGTTTTGTTGAGAATGAACACATACACAATTGCACATTGGTGTGTGCTTATTATGTCAGATGTGACATCATCATGCCTCCTATGTGTGTTCACTTGGCACAGATCTGGCTGGTTTCATTTGAACACATCTTGTACCGCCATCATTACAATGACTCTAAATCAACAACTGCCATTATTCTATTACTGCTGCAACAACTGCTATTCTATTACTGCTGCTACAGCTGCTATTCTATTACTGTTGCAACAAATAGGATGACGCTTAATGTCGGTATGATTGTATTTGCATCTACTAGTGCTTGATTTTCCCAAAAAGTAGATTTTATATTCTGTAGGCTTCTTCCATTTTACTTGATATGCTGTGAGCTTCTATCCATTTTACTTGATATGCTGTGGGCTTCTTTAAATTTTGCTTGATATGCTGTATGCTTTCTTATATTTTACTTGATATGCTATGGGATTCCTTACATTTTGTTTGAGATTCTGTGAGCATCCATATATTTTGTTTGATATGCTGTAAGCATCCATAAATTTTGCTTGATATCCTTTGGGCTTCATTACATTTTACTCTAATGTGAACCCACAGAAACAACATCCCCATCAGACCAGCAAACACTCCCAAAGTATACATTCGAGTCAGAAACCACTTTCAACACAACACTTATGCCTGGTGATCTTACTCCAGAGAAGTTGGATGAAATTATCAAAAATTTTACAGAACAGGTATTTCATGGCCAGAAATTGAACATATATTTCATTGATTTTTTTCCTATTTCATCATCATCATCATGTGCCATACGGTTGGCATAAGCAATCATGTCTTTCCATACACAATGCTTTGTATTGATTCTGTTGTTGACTGTTGTATAAAATAACAGACAATTCATTTATTGTTTAATATGTTAAAAATATAGCATATCAAATATTTCTTAGAAGTATAAGAAATATTTAATTCATTTCTTAGGATATAATAATAAATGCTTCATTGATTTATTTGAAATATAACAACAGATATTTCGTTGATTACGATAAAACATTCTGTTCAACAGCTGAAGAATATCTTCAAAGACCTTCCAGGATTACAGAATGTGACAGTCGACTTCGTAGGAATTAAGTAAGTGTTTGTCAGTACCCCAGCTCATGAAACTGAAGATTTGTACAATGAAGTCTCTAACATTTCTTTACCTAAGGACCAAAGCTGTTAGCAACTCATATGATGGCTTGTGCCAGGACCCCCAACACAACACTGAACCAGAACTCTAAAATGTCATGCTGAAGTTGGGCTGTCAAGCCACAACACAGCGTATTTATGTCTAATCTAATGCTCTTTTATGCAGCAGAAGAGAGGCAAAATATGAGATTTGCTAAAAGATCTTTACAAGGATTGAAAACTGCTAGAATAAATATTTAGATAAGAGAAAGAGTAATTGGGTCAATGCTTTATGGGCTGGCTACGGCTTGAAAGTTCAATAGATAGATATATAGAATGCCCATTAATGGGCATAAGATGAAGAGGTCTGCCTTTAAGTTGTCAGGCGAACACAAGAAAGAAAAATCAAGATCCAGCCAGAGTGTGTCAGACACTGCACAAGTTTATGGGAAAAATCTGATGGGCATGCATTTGCAAGTATTGACCCTGTGACCAGTTCCTCATGTGTGATGATGTTTCTCCTATCCCTCTATCATGAAACAGTAGAAAGTCATAAATCCATCTATTTCATGGTTGGCCCTCATTTCTGATGTCTCACATTGTTTATTGAAGGCACGTTGTGCTGAATTTTTATCTTGCTCCTTTATTACGCGGTCAAACCATTTTACCTGTTGTTTCTTTATGTACTCTATGGTGGGAGTTATTCCTAGCTTTTTTCTCAGATTTCTTCGGCTTTTTCCTGTCATTCATCTAACACATTTCATCTCGGTAGTTGTTAATTTTTAAATTTATTGTTCTTGAGTCTAGGATTCGTTTGTAGGCCCTTGGAATGAAGGTTGCATTGTAGAGTGTCTGATTTGCCTCAAGATGTTACATGCTGATAGTAAGTGGTGACCAGTAAGCTTAATCTATACAGTTTAACTATACAATCTATCTATATATTACTTTATTCAGTCAATTCTACGTACAATCTATTTATGTATCACTTTTTTAATGGACAATCTTTTGTATGTATGGTCAGGGGCAAAAAGTGTACAACCGCAATGGAACTGAAGGCTGTCAGCAACTCATAGCTGATGGCTTGCACCAGGATCAGTGAACCAGAACTAGCCAGACCTTACTCCACCTCTCTGTGGTGCCCAGTAACAGACTAACATGCTTTGACTGACCATGTGATTAGGTTTGAGAAGGAAGGCAACCCATGGCTCAAAAATGTAGTGTTGAAGTTGGATGTGTTGGGCAGAAAGGTGCAGTTATCACAGCCTAGCTGCACACCACAACACATCAACACCCACTTAACATGCTTTTAAGGGCAGTTGATGAATACGTCTAATTATTCCTTTAGTCTTTGGGTGAACACAAGAAAGAGAGAAAATATGTAGTCTATTTTATGCATTTCTTTTCATACAGAGATGGGCAGCTGGTAGTAGATTATGGAGTTTCTCTTGATCCAGCTGCCTTCCCAGGACAGACACCATCTGAGATTCTAGATTCTGTGACTGATGCCCTCCAGAATAAAAGTGATATGTACAAACAGAACATTGTTATAGACAATCAGAATCCCTTGCATGACTTTGACTATGTAGATGCTGCTGGCCAAAGTAAGTACAAATGTGTGGTGAAACATAGAAATATTTAGAAATAATGTTCAGAGTATTAATATGTACTATGACAACATATCTTTTCTAATTGTTTATGGATATGTAGAAGTAACTTCTAGAAGCAAGTCACATTGAAAAAAGACTATTAGAAGTAGAGAGAATTATTTAGCAGTAACTTTCCAAAGTAAACAGAATTATTTAGTAGTAACTTTTCAAAGTAAACAGAATTATTTAGAAGTAAGCAGAATTATTTAGAAGCAATTTTTGTTTAGATTAAGTAATGCAGTAATGTGTGTTGTAATGCAGAAGTTCTATAGAATTTAGCAAAAAAACACTGCAGATTTTATATGTGAGCACAAAGCAGCACACTTTTCTGTCTCCAAAAAAGAATGGAAAAGTTAATTTTTACAATTATTTTACAGTTGAACTTGCTGCGTCGGATCCCTGCAAGACACAACCTTGTTCAGTTGGCTATGGTAACTGCCGAGCTGATAACCCCATCTCAGTCAAATGTATCCACAACTGCAACACGATCCCTGCGTGTCAGAATGGTAGAACTTGTCGTCTCAAACCATCAGGAGAAGCATTTTGCGAGTAAGTATTTTATTCTCATTGGCTGACAATTGAGCAATGGTTTTCAACATTTTGTGACATGTAGCTCACCGAATGGTTGAAATGTTCAAAGCACTTTTAAATAGCTAAAATTTTTCCTGTTATTTTTGTCTTGTCCTTTTTTCGCTGTTTCCACTTTGTGAAATTATTTGTGAATTGTGTGGCAGTGCTGTTGAATTGGGTGGCACTGCTGTGCACTTATTAGTGTATTGTGTGGCACTGCTGTGCACATGGTATTGAATTATGTGGTGCTGCTGCGCACCTATTAGTGAGTTGTTTGGGACAACAACAAGACGGCACATAGGGCATAAATTCTACTCTTGTATCTGATGATCTTTCAACTATCAGACCGTGCACAGGACCTGCATTGTGTTTCATCACACGGTTTTGTTCTGGGCGGGTTGCTCATTCTCGACAAGGGAGCTGATGCCTGCTGTTGTTGGCTCTCACTTCTGTATACACTTTTAGTGTTTTTCTAGGACAGTCTCTTTTCTTTTACACTCTGGATGCCATTGGAGGGCCTGCTTTGAGATTCTTATGTTGTCTCTTCTCATCACATGGCCAACGTATGACCACATTCTTCTCTCGATTATAGTTGATCATTTTGGATGCTTTGTTATTTCTCTTATTTTTGCACAAGGCTTAAATTCATTCTAAGGTACATAAAGTATTTTCCTGAGGTATTTGTTTTCAAATGCATCCAGTTTATTTTCTATTTGTTTAGATGTTTTGCAGCTCTTGCATGCATAAGTAAGGGTGGATAATACATTTTATTTGAAAATCCTGAGCAGCAGGTTTTGTTATCATGGATTCATAAAAATGGTTCTTCTCTTCTGTTGTGTAGCTGTACAGAAGTTAGGTCTCCAAATAACTGCTCAGAGAGAGAACAAAGAACAACCTAAAGATGAAAAAGAAATCACTTTTATCGATCTTACTACAACTCATTACTACTACTACTACTACTACAATTCCTATTATTACTAGTACTACAACTACCACCACTCCTATTGTTATATTGCTAAACTTACTACTTCTGCTACTGCTACTATTACTACAACTGTTACAACTGCTGCTACTACTACAACTACTACTGCTACTGTTATTAATATTATAACTACAACAAATATAACTACTGCTACTACAACAAATATAACTACTGCTACTACAATACTATTACATGCTACTACTATTTCTATGCTTCTTCTTCTACTAACACTACCACAGCATCTATTACTACCAACATCATCTCAATGCCAATAGATGTCACACATGTAGCTCATCATAAGTTTTTTTTTCTAAGCAAGCTTTTCATTCTCAGATTAACAGACTTGTATGACAAGGAAGTGGTGCCAGAGTTTGAGATTAAATCTGTAATCCAGATTGACACAAATCTCACGAATGCTGACCTTGACCATAAGAAAAAAGAAGAAATAGCAGACAAGTTGAAAGAGCAGGTTTGTATATATTATACCTCCTACCATATCCTTTTTTCTTACCAATTAATCCTTATCTTTCTCTCCCCACCTCTCCAAACTACCTTTCAATCTACATTTTTTCTCTTATAGTTTTTCCTCTTATCTCCTTCATCACTCACTTCTTTATACTTCTTTCACTTTCTCCCATTCACTCTCTACTGGTGTTCACCTCCCTGTGTCTTGAAGTCAAGGCACATGATAAAAGGGTAAGAGCCGTTGACTAAACATCAACATAGATAGAGAATTTTGAGGGCTGGGTAGTCTAGAGATACGACGTCATCCTCAGGACAGGAAGGACCCAGGTTCAAAGGTATGAGGATGTTACCAGCCAAGAGATGACAATCACTTTCTTTAAACTTATTAATGTTAACGTCTAGTGGTGTGGCCATCACCAGTACCAAATCGGGCAAGTTGTATGGAGATGTTACCAGCCTTGAGATGACCAGCACTTTCTTCAACCTTATTAATGTTGATATCTAAAGATGTGTGCAGATGAAGATCACTTTCTGTTCCACTTTCAAGTTATATCTTTCTTTTCTTTCTCTGTGCTAATTGTAAACCAAATGGACCAACCAAACTGTCTGTTCAGCCGAGAGTGAATGTGTATATACAATAGATCAGTACATCAGTTTGGGTGATTGAAACAAATTTGATTTTGCAACTCCATTAAAATGCATTTCATAGTGACGCATATATGAAGTTAATTTTAATCATAGTGAAAGATTATGTTAATGTATTTTTTATTTTCTTGTTTGGAATTAATGTTTATATGTTAATTTTGTAGTCAAATTTTAATGGAACACTTTTTTAAAATGCCTTGCATGTTTCATATGACATTAATTTGATATGATAAATTTATTTTGGTAGCTCATTGACATATTCAAAGATGTTCCTGGCTTCAAGGATGTTACTGTTGACCCACATCAAATATCAGTTATGTAAGTATTTCCTCCACATTAAATTCATTAGCATACATGATCATAAAGTCCATCTCTATTATCTTATTTATAAATTTCTTGTCTGTCTCTTTTGCTTCTTCATTCATACTAAGACTCCATGTTAGTGAGGCCATATCTAGGCCATTGGGCAGCTTAAGCCTTCACAGTCGTCGACTATGGTATAAGGTCATCACTACAGATTGCTAGCTTCGCCTTTGGTATAAGGTCATCACTACAGATTGCCAGCCTCTACTATGGTGTAAGGTCACCACTAGATTTTACTAGCCTCTACTATGGTTTAAGGTCATCACTAGAGAGTACCAGCCTCTACTATGGTGTAAGGTTACCACTAGAGATTACTAGCCTCTACTGTGATATAGAAGATCATCACTAAAGATTGCCAGCCTCTACTATTGTATAAGGTCACCACTAGAGATTACCAGCCTCTACTGTGATATAGATCATCACTAGAAATTACCAGCCTCTACTATGGAGACTTCAACGCCAAAGTAGGACAAGATAACGCAGGAGTGGAACATGTGATGGGGAGAGAAGGCTGTGATAATACTAGTCAGAATGGAGAAAGATTAATAGAATTATGTTTAATAGAAAATTTAGTTATAGGTGGGACATTATTTCCACACAAAAATATTCACAAAACAACATGGATATCTCCTGATGATAGAACCTCCAATCAAATTGACCACCTATGTATTAAACAACAATTCAGATCATCATTAATAGATGTAAGAGCTTACAGAGGTGCTGATGTTAATAGTGACCACAACCTGTGCATTGGGAAAATAAGATTAAAATTTAGAAACCAACAGAAGAGGTCAATTACACATAAAATTGATAGTCATAAACTGAAAGATGAAGCCATAAAGGAAAAGTTTAACATAGAGCTAAGTAATTGTTATACAGCACTCGGTGAAATAGACTTAGATATCAATGAGATGTGGGACTCACAGAGAAAAATACTAATGACAGCAGCAGAAGCAAGTGCTGGACTGAAGAAAATGGAAAAACGAGCTTGGATCTCAGACACCACGTGGAAATACATCAAAGAAAGAAGAGAAGCGAAGAGAGCCATGACTAATGTAAAGACAGATCTTGGAAAGGTTCTGGCAAAAGCAACATACAAAGAATTAGACAACAAAGTGAAAAGTTCAGCAAGAAGAGATACAAGAGCTTATATAGACAATTTGGCAGAGAAAGCAGAAACAGCTGCAATTACAGGAGACAGCAGAACTCTTTATACTGTGCAAAAGATGCTGACAAACACCTATACATCCAGTGGAACACCAATTCTAGACAAATCTGGATCAATGCTAACAACAAGCGCAGACATAAAAGCCCGTTGGGCGGAACACTTCAAAGAAATTCTTAACCGTCCACTACCCCACAGTTTAATAGATTTTGAAACTGAAACACCAGCAGCAGAATTAAATGTAAATTTAGATGACTTCACCTTGAGTGAAATAGAAACCACCTTAAAGCTTATGACCAATAACAAGGCTGCTGGAGAGGATAAGTTAACAGCTGAGATCCTCAAGGCAATTGATAGCCATAATCTAATACATCTCCAAAAAATGTTCAACATCATTTGGAAAACAGAGAAGACGCCTCATAAATGGAAAAAAGGAATCATTGTTAAGATCCCAAAAAAGGGCAATCTTAGAGATTGTAACAACTGGAGAGGCGTGACACTTTTGTCAGTTGCCTCAAAGTTATTCTGCAAAATCATCCTAAATAGAATACAGGATTCAATAGATACAGTAATGCGTGAAGAACAGGCTGGGTTTAGAAAAGGGAGAAGCTGTATTGACCACATTTTCACTCTACGACTTATATTGGAGGAACACATTGAAAAGCAAAAACCTTTTGTACTTAACTTCATCGACTTCAAAAAAGCATTTGATAGTATTCATAGAGATTCTTTGTGGAAAATTCTGAAGCAATATGGTTTACCATCAAAAATCATAAATATTATCAAAGACATGTATGATGGTTACACATGTGCAGTTCGAACAGAGGAAGGACTGAGCGAATGTTTCCCAATAGAAACTGGGGTTAAACAAGGATGTATTTTATCGCCCTTGTTATTTGGAATTGTTATGGACTTCATAATGAAGAAATGCTGCACTGGTAATAAAGGCATCGAATGGATACAAGGAGACCATTTGGAGGACCTCGACTTTGCTGATGACATAGTCCTCATCAGCAGTCAGATAAAAACGATGCAGGAAAACACAAATGAACTATCATCAATAGCCAGCAAAATTGGGCTTGAGATCAATCATGAAAAGACTAAAGTCATGACTAGTTTAATTCCAACAGGTGACAAAATATACATGGAAAACAAACCAGTAGAAGAGATCGATCACTTTATCTATCTTGGAAGTCACATTGATCGAGAAGGGGATACGAGCAAAGAAATTAAAATCAGAATAGCTAAAGCAGCAATGTCTTTCAGAAGCCTTGAAAAGTTGTGGAAATCAAAACTTATCAGCACAAACACAAAACTTAGGCTATTCAAATCAAATGTACTATCAACCCTTACGTATGCGTGTGAAAGCTGGAAAACAACAAGAGATATAGAAACAAAGTTGAACGCATTTGAAAATAAATGTCTAAGGAAAATACTTGGTATAGCATGGAACGAATTCAAAACAAATGAGGAAATTAGAGAAATCGCCAATCAACCACTAATATCTTCAGTAATAAAGAAAAGACGATGGTCATACGTTGGACATGTGATGAGAAGAGATAATAACCAAATAGCAAAGCAAGCCCTCATATGGGAAACAACAGGTAAAAGAAAAAGAGGAAGACCCAGGGAGACACTGAGAAGAACATTGATGAGAGAGGCAAGAGCAGCAGGAGTCGGCTCCCTCAATGAGATAGAACTGCTTGCACAGAACAGAGACAGATGGCGAGATTTGATAAAATATCTTTAAAAGAAAACTGCTAGAACAAAAAAATCCATATAGGAGAAGGTGTATCTTGGTCTACGCCCTATGGGCCGGTTACGGCTCGAAAGGTCAATAGAAACTATGGTTTAAGGTCATCACTAGAGAGTACCAGCCTCTACTATGGTTTAAGGTCATCACTAGAAATTACCAGCCTCTACTATGGTATAAGGTCATCACTAGAAATTACCAGCCTCTACTATGGTTTAAGGTCATCACTAGTGAGTACCAGCCTCTGCTATGGTTTATAAGGTCATCACTAAAGTTGATTTATGTTATCTTTTTCATTAATTTTGAACAGTCAACTGTTTGGATTGGTTTTCCTTAACATTTTTTCTGGGTTATTAAGCTATAAATGGGCACATTACTGACCACATTACTCCAAAATCATGTGCCGCAGATCTATACAAAATATAGGTGCTAATACAATATTAACTATACACAACCAGACGTTATGAGCTCTTTTATTTTATATTTTTAAAATTAATAATTTATAAGTGATCAATATGGAATGAGTTCAAGACTAATGTAGAAATAAGAGAAAATAGAAAGCATCCAAAAATATCAACTATAATCAGAAAAGAAGAAGGTGGTCATATATTGGCCATGTGATGAGAAGGAACAACTAAAGAATTTAAAAGCAGCCCTCAAATGGGAACCAGAGGGTAAAAGGAAAAGAAGTGGCTGACCTAGAGAAACACTAACAATAACTTTAATGTAAGAGGCATCTACATGAGGCATCAGCTCCCTTGCTGAGATTGAACCACTCAGCTAGAACAGAGCCATGTGGTGAGACACAATGCAGATCCTGTGCAAGGTCTGACTGTTAAAAGATTGTGAGACAGAAAACAGTCAAGAATTTCTGCCCTATGTACCGTCTTTGGCTCAAAAGGACAATAGATAGACAGATATATATATATAAGTGACATTTGCCTTATATAATGATGCATGTTTGTGTTGATGATTCTTGTTTTCCTCATCATTCCACAGAGATGGCCAAGTGGTTGCCCCATGGGTAGTTTCCATAGATGGTGGGAATCCAATATTTTCTGGCATGAATGGAACAGAAGTTAGAGGGACGGTAGAGGACGCATTGAAAAAAGCTGAGGAATCTTTCAAGAGTAACATCACCCTGGAAGGCAAACATCCATTGAATGATTTTAATTCTAAAGAAGCTGCAGATCAAGGTATATATTTCTTGCTTATTTGTTTCTTTAACATTATTTCTCAACATTCCTGGAAAGAAAAGAAAACAAGTGGTGAAGTTTTAAAACAAAGGAGAAAGTAAAGTACAAGACTTGAATGGGCATCTTTTCACCCATGTGTGCTTTGCCTACTAACCAGAAGTCTTCTGAGAGTTTGGAGACTTCTGGATAGTATCGCTTCAAGCATTGAGAGTCATGATGCAAGGCGACACTCCGCACCATCCCTTTTTTGTTTCTCTTATTTCTGCTTTAGTCTTGAATTCATTCCATGGTGTCCAACGTATTTACCAGAGGCATTTAATTAAAATATGTCTAATTTATTTTCTTTTTTCTTTAGTTGTTTTCAAGCTCTTCCATGCATAAGTAAGGATGGATAATACATTTGATTTGAAAATCCTGGGCTTTGTTTTTGTGCTTAGTAATTTTGATTTATAAAAGTTTATAGTATATCAGAGAATCCTTGTGATAAATAAATCTATTTATCTTCTCCAATTACTTAATTGTTTGAGAATCCCTGTGATAAATAAATCTACTTATCTTTTCCAATTACTTAAGTGTTTGTGAATCCCTGTGATAAATATATCTTCTCCAATTACTTTATTCCAGTTGAGCAGCAAGCAAAAGACCCTTGCAAGATGACTCCAAGTCCATGTCCTGTTGGCTTTGGCAGTTGTGAGAGATTACCAAACCGCGGCAATGGCATTGAGCTGAAGTGCATAGACAATTGTAAAACATATGGTCTGTGTCACAATAATGGAATTTGTGAGAAGGATATGACTGGTACTGCATACTGCCAGTAAGTTTTGATTATAACAATAGGATGTGACAAGAGTTGTCAGTAAGTTTTGATTATAACAATAGGATGTGACAAGAGTTGTCAGTAAGTTTTGATTATAACAATAGGATGTGACAAGAGCTGCCAATAAGTTTTGATTATAACATTAGAATGTGACAAGTGTTGCCAATAAGTTTTGATCATAACATTAAAATATGACTAGTGCTGCCAATACGTTTTGATTATAACAATAGGATGTGACAAGAGTTGCCAATACATTTTGTTATGCAAGGGTCATTGAAGATTGACTGAGATTGAATTTGACAGTACCAATAGCACCAACTCTGACAGTTTTTCAGATTATTCCCCATGTACATGTATGTACTATTGCCTTCATTGTGGCAGCTGTCTGACATTTTTCATGGGAAAAACCTGACCTACTGTCACAGCCACTGAAGGACAATGTTCTGTGGTGTTTCATCTGTCATTGCAGTAAAGATAGTAGCAGGAAACAAGTGGTGGAGTGTAACATACACTCCTACAAAGTATGGTGACAGCTTTACAAAAAAGGACAATACAAAATATTTGTTGTTTTGGCCTACGTTTAGCCTTCTTCATAACAGCATGAATAAACCATAAAATTAGTCCCGTTTCTCTAGTGACCACATCTGATTTGTTGTGAGTATCCATGTTTACAACTATTAGCATAGAATGGGAATGAAAATGTTTTGTATGCACACACATTTTCAGACATTGCTTTCAATGTGTTTAAACAAAGCAGTTGTTAATTTATTGTCATTTCATTTGTTCAGTATTGGCAACTTCTTCCACTTTTGAATTTACTTTCAGACATTTGTTTACCTTTGTTTTAATTTTGAATTGACAATCTGATTTATATTTCAGGTGTTCCAATAATTGGCTTGGATTGTTCTGTGAAAAGTTCAATGGTAATCACTTCTTATACAGCTACTACTACTACTTCAGTTACCACTACTGATACTCAAATTAAACATTTTGAAATTTGTTCTTAATTGGAATAATAATAATCTAAGTGATTTATTTGAAAATGAGTACCTACAGCTTCCTGAGTAAAGAAAGAATCTAGCACCATCTGTAGCTATGTTTAACATTGCTTTTTTGTTGACATTCATAATTGATAGCTGTGTTGAGTGTGAAGTTGAATACCTATGAGTGTGTCAAAAATGCAGAAATATCAAATACAAAAACCAAGAACCTGAGGTATAACTACAAGGCATGTTCAAATGAAGCCTGTCCAGTGACTTTATTACAAACATATGTAAGGTATATCAGCAGGTGTGACAGAATTAATTAAAGCAATTGTTATGAAGCAGGTACTCACCAGGGTTCTTAGAAAAATTGGCCATAGGCATTTAGACATGCATCCCATAGGTAGATGGTGGATGGTGTCCAACAAAAATTACTTTGGTTACTCATTGAACCATTTTGTCACTGAGGCCATAACATCTGTACCAGAGTCGAATCCTTGTCCCTTTAGAGATTTTTTTAAAGGTCTGAATAAATGAAAGTCACATGGTGATAGATTGGGGCTGTAGGCTGGGTGTTGCAGAACTTCCCACCATTTCCGTGCTAACGCTTGCTGCACAATGTTCATGACATGTGGATGGCCATTGTTGTGCAACAGAATCACACCACACGAAGCATGCCAGGTCTTTTGTTCTTGATGGTTGTATGCAGGTTGTCTAGCATGTCTTCATAGCGGATTGCATTTCTGTTCACACCAGGCTCTTTAAAGTCTGCCAATAGAAGCTCTTCATAAACCTTGGACTGATTCCGTATAACACAGGTCATTTTTCCAACTGTCTGCAATCGAGCCAATGAATGTTTTGTTGACAATGAACACATACACAATTGCACATTGGTGTGTGCTTATTATGTCAGATGTGACATCATCATGCCTCCTATGTGTGTTCACTTGGCACAGATCTGGCTGGTTTCATTTGAACACATCTTGTACCGCCATCATTACAATGACTCTAAATCAACAACTGCCATTATTCTATTACTGCTGCAACAACTGCTATTCTATTACTGCTGCTACAGCTGCTATTCTATTACTGTTGCAACAAATAGGATGACGCTTAATGTCGGTATGATTGTATTTGCGTCTACTAGTGCTTGATTTTCCCAAAAAGTAGATTTTATATTCTGTAGGCTTCTATCCATTTTACTTGATATGCTGTGGGCTTCTTTAAATTTTGCTTGATATGCTGTATGCTTCCTTATATTTTACTTGATATGCTATGGGATTCCTTACATTTTGTTTGAGATTCTGTGAGCATCCATATATTTTGTTTGATATGCTGTGAGCATCCATATATTCTGTTTGATATGCTGTAAGCATCCATAAATTTTGCTTGATATCCTTTGGGCTTCATTACATTTTACTCTAATGTGAACCCACAGAAACAACATCCCCATCAGACCAGCAAACACTCCCAAAGTATACATTCGAGTCAGAAACCACTTTCAACACAACACTTATGCCTGGTGATCTTACTCCAGAGAAGTTGGATGAAATTATCAAAAATTTTACAGAACAGGTATTTCATGGCCAGAAATTGAACATATATTTCATTGATTTTTTTCCTATTTCATCATCATCATCATGTGCCATACCGGTTGGCATAAGCAATCATGTCTTTCCATACACAATGCTTTGTATTGATTCTGTTGTTGACTGTTGTATAAAATAACAGACAATTCATTTATTGTTTAATATGTTAAAAATATAGCATATCAAATATTTCTTAGAAGTATAAGAAATATTTAATTCATTTCTTAGGATATAATAATAAATGCTTCATTGATTTATTTGAAATATAACAACAGATATTACGTTGATTAAAAAAAATCTATCTATCTTTTGGCCTGAAGATAGGACATAGGGCACAAATTCTAAACTCTCCATGTCCAACAATCTTTGCTATAAAGTGTTAGACCTTGCACATGACCTGCATAGTGTCTCTCCACGTGCTCCTGTTCTGGGCAAGCTGCTTAACAATTTTGAAATATAACAAATATTTAATAGATTTAACTTAGTATTTTTATAGGATTTTGTATAATTATAATGGTGATAACGATAAAACATTCTGTTCAACAGCTGAAGAATATCTTCAAAGACCTTCCAGGATTACAGAATGTGACAGTCGACTTCGTAGGAATTAAGTAAGTGTTTGTCAGTACCCCAGCTCATGAAACTGAAGATTTGTACAATGAAGTCTCTAACATTTCTTTACCTAAGGACCAAAGCTGTTAGCAACTCATATGATGGCTTGTGCCAGGACCCCCAACACAACACTGAACCAGAACTCTAAAATGTCATGCTGAAGTTGGGCTGTCAAGCCACAACACAGCGTATTTATGTCTAATCTAATGCTCTTTTATGCAGCAGAAGAGAGGCAAAATATGAGATTTGCTAAAAAATCTTTACAAGGATTGCAAACTGCTAGAATAAATATTTAGATAAGAGAAAGAGTAATTGGGTCAATGCTTTATGGGCTGGCTACGGCTTGAAAGTTCAATAGATAGATATATAGAATGCCCATTAATGGGCATAAGATGAAGAGGTCTGCCTTTAAGTTGTCAGGCGAACACAAGAAAGAAAAATCAAGATCCAGCCAGAGTGTGTCAGACACTGCACAAGTTTATGGGAAAAATCTGATGGGCATGCATTTGCAAGTATTGACCCTGTGACCAGTTCCTCATGTGTGATGATGTTTCTCCTATCCCTCTATCATGAAACAGTAGAAAGTCATAAATCCATCTATTTCATGGTTGGCCCTCATTTCTGATGTCTCACATTGTTTATTGAAGGCACGTTGTGCTGAATTTTTATCTTGCTCCTTTATTACGCGGTCAAACCATTTTACCTGTTGTTTCTTTATGTACTCTATGGTGGGAGTTATTCCTAGCTTTTTTCTCAGATTTCTTCGGCTTTTTCCTGTCATTCATCTAACACATTTCATCTCGGTAGTTGTTAATTTTTAAATTTATTGTTCTTGAGTCTAGGATTCGTTTGTAGGCCCTTGGAATGAAGGTTGCGTTGTAGAGTGTCTGATTTGCCTCAAGATGTTACATGCTGATAGTAAGTGGTGACCAGTAAGCTTAATCTATACAGTTTAACTATACAATCTATCTATATATTACTTTATTCAGTCAATTCTACGTACAATCTATTTATGTATCACTTTTTTAATGGACAATCTTTTGTATGTATGGTCAGGGGCAAAAAGTGTACAACCGCAATGGAACTGAAGGCTGTCAGCAACTCATAGCTGATGGCTTGCACCAGGATCAGTGAACCAGAACTAGCCAGACCTTACTCCACCTCTCTGTGGTGCCCAGTAACAGACTAACATGCTTTGACTGACCATGTGATTAGGTTTGAGAAGGAAGGCAACCCATGGCTCAAAAATGTAGTGTTGAAGTTGGATGTGTTGGGCAGAAAGGTGCAGTTATCACAGCCTAGCTGCACACCACAACACATCAACACCCACTTAACATGCTTTTAAGGGCAGTTGATGAATACGTCTAATTATTCCTTTAGTCTTTGGGTGAACACAAGAAAGAGAGAAAATATGTAGTCTATTTTATGCATTTCTTTTCATACAGAGATGGGCAGCTGGTAGTAGATTATGGAGTTTCTCTTGATCCAGCTGCCTTCCCAGGACAGACACCATCTGAGATTCTAGATTCTGTGACTGATGCCCTCCAGAATAAAAGTGATATGTACAAACAGAACATTGTTATAGACAATCAGAATCCCTTGCATGACTTTGACTATGTAGATGCTGCTGGCCAAAGTAAGTACAAATGTGTGGTGAAACATAGAAATATTTAGAAATAATGTTCAGAGTATTAATATGTACTATGACAACATATCTTTTCTAATTGTTTATGGATATGTAGAAGTAACTTCTAGAAGCAAGTCACATTGAAAATAGACTATTAGAAGTAGAGAGAATTATTTAGCAGTAACTTTCCAAAGTAAACAGAATTATTTAGTAGTAACTTTTCAAAGTAAACAGAATTATTTAGAAGTAAGCAGAATTATTAAGAAGCAATTTTTGTTTAGATTAAGTAATGCAGTAATGTGTGTTGTAATGCAGAAGTTCTATAGAATTTAGCAAAAAAAAAACTGCAGATTTTATATGTGAGCACAAAGCAGCACACTTTTCTGTCTCCAAAAAAGAATGGAAAAGTTAATTTTTACAATTATTTTACAGTTGAACTTGCTGCGTCGGATCCCTGCAAGACACAACCTTGTTCAGTTGGCTATGGTAACTGCCGAGCTGATAACCCCATCTCAGTCAAATGTATCCACAACTGCAACACGATCCCTGCGTGTCAGAATGGTAGAACTTGTCGTCTCAAACCATCAGGAGAAGCATTTTGCGAGTAAGTATTTTATTCTCATTGGCTGACAATTGAGCAATGGTTTTCAACATTTTGTGACATGTAGCTCACCGAATGGTTGAAATGTTCAAAGCACTTTTAAATAGCTAAAATTTTTTCCTGTTATTTTTGTCTTGTCCTTTTTTTGCTGTTTCCACTTTGTGAAATTATTTATGAATTGTGTGGCAGTGCTGTTGAATTGGGTGGCACTGCTGTGCACTTATTAGTGTATTGTGTGGCACTGCTGTGCACATGGTATTGAATTATGTGGTGCTGCTGCGCACCTATTAGTGAGTTGTTTGGGACAACAACAAGACGGCACATAGGGCGTAAATTCTACTCTTGTATCTGATGATCTTTCAACTATCAGACCGTGCACAGGACCTGCATTGTGTTTCATCACACGGTTTTGTTCTGGGCGGGTTGCTCATTCTCGACAAGGGAGCTGATGCCTGCTGTTGTTGGCTCTCACTTCTGTATACACTTTTAGTGTTTTTCTAGGACAGTCTCTTTTCCTTTTACACTCTGGATGCCATTGGAGGGCCTGCTTTGAGATTCTTATGTTGTCTCTTCTCATCACATGGCCAACGTATGACCACATTCTTCTCTCGAATGTGATCATTTTGGATGCTTTGTTATTTCTCTTATTTTTGCACAAGGCTTAAATTCATTCTAAGGTACATAAAGTATTTTCCTGAGGTATTTGTTTTCAAATGCATCCAGTTTATTTTCTATTTGTTTAGATGTTTTGCAGCTCTTGCATGCATAAGTAAGGGTGGATAATACATTTTATTTGAAAATCCTGAGCAGCAGGTTTTGTTATCATTGATTCATAAAAATGGTTCTTCTCTTCTGTTGTGTAGCTGTACAGAAGTTAGGTCTCAAAATAACTGCTCAGAGAGAGAACAAAGAACAACCTAAAGATGAAAAAGAAATCACTTTTATCGATCTTACTACAACTCATTACTACTACTACTACTACAATTCCTATTATTACTAGTACTACAACTACCACCACTCCTATTGTTATATTGCTAAACTTACTACTTCTGCTACTGCTACTATTACTACAACTGTTACAACTGCTGCTACTACTACAACTACTACTGCTACTGCTATTAATATTATAACTGCAACAAATATAACTACTGCTACTACAACAAATATAACTACTGCTACTACAATACTATTACATGCTACTACTATTTCTATGCTTCTTCTTCTACTAACACTACCACAGCATCTATTACTACCAACATCATCTCAATGCCAATAGATGTCACACATGTAGCTCATCATAAGTTTTTTTTTCTAAGCAAGCTTTTCATTCTCAGATTAACAGACTTGTATGACAAGGAAGTGGTGCCAGAG
The DNA here is from genome assembly GCA_032433765.1 of Megaustenia siamemsis. NCBI lineage: Eukaryota > Metazoa > Mollusca > Gastropoda > Stylommatophora > Ariophantidae > Megaustenia > Megaustenia siamemsis. The sequence continues at coordinate 49,548,481 of JAVIAB010000145.1, forward strand.
TTTGAGATTAAATCTGTAATCCAGATTGACACAAATCTCACGAATGCTGACCTTGACCATAAGAAAAAAGAAGAAATAGCAGACAAGTTGAAAGAGCAGGTTTGTATATATTATACCTCCTACCATATCCTTTTTTCTTACCAATTAATCCTTATCTTTCTCTCCCCACCTCTCCAAACTACCTTTCAATCTACATTTTTTCTCTTATAGTTTTTCCTCTTATCTCCTTCATCACTCACTTCTTTATACTTCTTTCACTTTCTCCCATTCACTCTCTACTGGTGTTCACCTCCCTGTGTCTTGAAGTCAAGGCACATGATAAAAGGGTAAGAGCCGTTGACTAAACATCAACATAGACAGAGAATTTTGAGGGCTGGGTAGTCTAGAGATACGACGTCATCCTCAGGACAGGAAGGACCCAGGTTCAAAGGTATGAGGATGTTACCAGCCAAGAGATGACAATCACTTTCTTTGAACTTATTAATGTTAACGTCTAGTGGTGTGGCCATCACCAGTACCAAATCGGGCAAGTTGTATGGAGATGTTACCAGCCTTGAGATGACCAGCACTTTCTTCAACCTTATTAATGTTGATATCTAAAGATGTGTGCAGATGAAGATTCACTTTCTGTTCCACTTTCAAGTTATATCTTTCTTTTCTTTCTCTGTGCTAATTGTAAACCAAATGGACCAACCAAACTGTCTGTTCAGCCGAGAGTGAATGTGTATATACAATAGATCAGTACATCAGTTTGAGTGATTGAAACAAATTTGATTTTGCAACTCCATTAAAATGCATTTCATAGTGACGCATATATGAAGTTAATTTTAATCATAGTGAAAGATTATGTTAATGTATTTTTTATTTTCTTGTTTGGAATTAATGTTTATATGTTAATTTTGTAGTCAAATTTTAATGGAACACTTTTTTAAAATGCCTTGCATGTTTCATATGACATTAATTTGATATGATAAATTTATTTTGGTAGCTCATTGACATATTCAAAGATGTTCCTGGCTTCAAGGATGTTACTGTTGACCCACATCAAATATCAGTTATGTAAGTATTTCCTCCACATTAAATTCATTAGCATACATGATCATAAAGTGCATCTCTATTATCTTATTTATAAACCTCTTGTCTGTCTCTTTTGCTTCTTCATTCATACTAAGACTCCATGTTAGTGAGGCCATATCTAGGCCATTGGGCAGCTTAAGCCTTCACAGTCGTCGACTATGGTATAAGGTCATCACTACAGATTGCTAGCTTCTCCTTTGGTATAAGGTCATCACTAGAGAGTACCAGCCTCTACTATGGTGTAAGGTCACCACTAGAGATTACTAGCCTCTACTATGATATAGAAGATCATCACTAAAGATTGCCAGCCTCTACTATTGTATAAGGTCACCACTAGAGATTACCTGCCTCTACTGTGATATAGATCATCACTAGAAATTACCAGCCTCTACTATGGTTTAAGGTCATCACTAGAGAGTACCAGCCTCTACTATGGTTTAAGGTCATCACTAGAAATTACCAGCCTCTACTATGGTATAAGGTCATCACTAGAAATTACCAGCCTCTACTATGGTTTAAGGTCATCACTAGTGAGTACCAGCCTCTGCTATGGTTTATAAGGTCATCACTAAAGTTGATTTATGTTATCTTTGTCATTAATTTTGAACAGTCAACTGTTTGGATTGGTTTTCCTTAACATTTTTTCTGGGTTATTAAGCTATAAATGGGCACAATACTGACCACATTACTCCAAAATCATGTGCCGCAGATCTATACAAAATATAGGTGCTAATACAATATTAACTATACACAACCAGACGTTATGAGCTCTTTTATTTTATATTTTTAAATTAATAATTTATAAGTGATCAATATGGAATGAGTTCAAGACTAATGTAGAAATAAGAGAAAATAGAAAGCATCCAAAAATATCAACTATAATCATAGAAAAGAAGAAGGTGGTCATATATTGGCCATGTGATGAGAAGGAACAACTAAAGAATTTAAAAGCAGCCCTCAAATGGGAACCAGAGGGTAAAAGGAAAAGAAGTGGCTGACCTAGAGAAACACTAACAATAACTTTAATGTAAGAGGCATCTACATGAGGCATCAGCTCCCTTGCTGAGATTGAACCACTCAGCTAGAACAGAGCCATGTGGTGAGACACAATGCAGATCCTGTGCAAGGTCTGACTGTTAAAAGATTGTGAGACAGAAAACAGTCAAGAATTTCTGCCCTATGTACCGTCTTTGGCTCAAAAGGACAATAGATAGACAGATATATATATATATATATATAAGTGACATTTGCCTTATATAATGATGCATGTTTGTGTTGATGATTCTTGTTTTCCTCATCATTCCACAGAGATGGCCAAGTGGTTGCCCCATGGGTAGTTTCCATAGATGGTGGGAATCCAATATTTTCTGGCATGAATGGAACAGAAGTTAGAGGGACGGTAGAGGACGCATTGAAAAAAGCTGAGGAATCTTTCAAGAGTAACATCACCCTGGAAGGCAAACATCCATTGGATGATTTTAATTCTAAAGAAGCTGCAGATCAAGGTATATATTTCTTGCTTATTTGTTTCTTTAACATTATTTCTCAACATTCCTGGAAAGAAAAGAAAACAAGTGGTGAAGTTTAAAACAAAGGAGAAAGTAAAGTACAAGACTTGAATGGGCATCTTTTCACCCATGTGTGCTTTGCCTACTAACCAGAAGTCTTCTGAGAGTTCGGAGACTTCTGGATAGTATCGCTTCAAGCATTGAGAGTCATGATGCAAGGCGACACTCCGCACCATCCCTTTTTTGTTTCTCTTATTTCTGCTTTAGTCTTGAATTCATTCCATGGTGTCCAACGTATTTACCAGAGGCATTTAATTCAAATATGTCTAATTTATTTTCTTTTTTCTTTAGTTGTTTTCAAGCTCTTCCATGCATAAGTAAGGATGGATAATACATTTGATTTGAAAATCCTGAGCTTTGTTTTTGTGCTTAGTAATTTTGATTTATAAAAGTTTATAGTATATCAGATATCAGAGAATACTTGTGATAAATAAATTTATCTTCTCCAATTACTTAATTGTTTGAGAATCCCTGTGATAAATAAATCAACTTATCTTTTCCAATTACTTAAGTGTTTGTGAATCCCTGTGATAAATATATCTTCTCCAATTACTTCATTCCAGTTGAGCAGCAAGCAAAAGACCCTTGCAAGATGACTCCAAGTCCATGTCCTGTTGGCTTTGGCAGTTGTGAGAGATTACCAAACCGCGGCAATGGCATTGAGCTGAAGTGCATAGACAATTGTAAAACATATGGTCTGTGTCACAATAATGGAATTTGTGAGAAGGATATGACTGGTACTGCATACTGCCAGTAAGTTTTGATTATAACAATAGGATGTGACAAGAGTTGTCAGTAAGTTTTGATTATAACATTAGGATATGACAAGAGCTGCCAATAAGTTTTGATTATAACATGAGAATGTGACAAGTGTTGCCAATAAGTTTTGATCATAACATTAAAATATGACTAGTGCTGCCAATAAGTTTTGATTATAACAATAGGATGTGACAAGAGTTGCCAATACATTTTGATATGCAAGGGTCATTGAAGATTGACTGAGACTTTTATATCTCTTTAGCAATTTGACAGTACCAATAGCACCAACTCTGACAGTTTTTCAGATTATTCCCCATGTACATTTATGTACTATTGCCTTCATTGTGGCAGCTGTCTGACATTTTTCATGGGAAAAACCTGACCTACTGTCACAGCCACTGAAGGACAATGTTCTGTGGTGTTTCATCTGTCATTGCAGTAAAGATAGTAGCAGGAAACAAGTGGTGGAGTGTAACATACACTCCTACAAAGTATGGTGACAGCTTTACAAAAAAGGACAATACAAAATATTTGTTGTTTTGGCCTACGTTTAGCCTTCTTCATAACAGCATGAATAAACCATAAAATTAGTCCCGTTTCTCTAGTGACCACATCTGATTTGTTGTGAGTATCCATGTTTACAACTATTAGCATAGAATGGGAATGAAAATGTTTTGTATGCACACACATTTTCAGACATTGCTTTCAATGTGTTTAAACAAAGCAGTTGTTAATTTATTGTCATTTCATTTGTTCAGTATTGGCAACTTCTTCCACTTTTGAATTTACTTTCAGACATTTGTTTACCTTTGTTTTAATTTTGAATTGACAATCTGATTTATATTTCAGGTGTTCCAATAATTGGCTTGGATTGTTCTGTGAAAAGTTCAATGGTAATCACTTCTTATACAGCTACTACTACTACTTCAGTTACCACTACTGATACTCAAATTAAACATTTTGAAATTTGTTCTTAATTGGAATAATAATAATCTAAGTGATTTATTTGAAAATGAGTACCTACAGCTTCCTGAGTAAAGAAAGAATCTAGCACCATCTGTAGCTATGTTTAACATTGCTTTTTTGTTGACATTCATAATTGATAGCTGTGTTGAGTGTGAAGTTGAATACCTATGAGTGTGTCAAAAATGCAGAAATATCAAATACAAAAACCAAGAACCTGAGGTATAACTACAAGGCATGTTCAAATGAAGCCTGTCCAGTGACTTTATTACAAACATATGTAAGGTATATCAGCAGGTGTGACAGAATTAATTAAAGCAATTGTTATGAAGCAGGTACTCACCAGGGTTCTTAGAAAAATTGGCCATAGGCATTTAGACATGCATCCCATAGGTAGATGGTGGATGGTGTCCAACAAAAATTACTTTGGTTACTCATTGAACCATTTTGTCACTGAGGCCATAACATCTGTACCAGAGTCGAATCCTTGTCCCTTTAGAGATTTTTTTAAAGGTCTGAATAAATGAAAGTCACATGGTGATAGATTGGGGCTGTAGGCTGGGTGTTGCAGAACTTCCCACCATTTCCGTGCTAACGCTTGCTGCACAATGTTCATGACATGTGGATGGCCATTGTTGTGCAACAGAATCACACCACACGAAGCATGCCAGGTCTTTTGTTCTTGATGGTTGTATGCAGGTTGTCTAGCATGTCTTCATAGCGGATTGCATTTCTGTTCACACCAGGCTCTTTAAAGTCTGCCAATAGAAGCTCTTCATAAACCTTGGACTGATTCCGTATCACACAGGTCATTTTTCCAACTGTCTGCAATCGAGCCAATGAATGTTTTGTTGACAATGAACACATACACAATTGCACATTGGTGTGTGCTTATTATGTCAGATGTGACATCATCATGCCTCCTATGTGTGTTCACTTGGCACAGATCTGGCTGGTTTCATTTGAACACATCTTGTACCGCCATCATTACAATGACTCTAAATCAACAACTGCCATTATTCTATTACTGCTGCAACAACTGCTATTCTATTACTGCTGCTACAGCTGCTATTCTATTACTGTTGCAACAAATAGGATGACGCTTAATGTCGGTATGATTGTATTTGCATCTACTAGTGCTTGATTTTCCCAAAAAGTAGATTTTATATTCTGTAGGCTTCTATCCATTTTACTTGATATGCTGTGAGCTTCTATCCATTTTACTTGATATGCTGTGGGCTTCTTTAAATTTTGCTTGATATGCTGTATGCTTCCTTATATTTTACTTGATATGCTATGGGATTCCTTACATTTTGTTTGAGATTCTGTGAGCATCCATATATTTTGTTTGATATGCTGTGAGCATCCATATATTCTGTTTGATATGCTGTAAGCATCCATAAATTTTGCTTGATATCCTTTGGGCTTCATTACATTTTACTCTAATGTGAACCCACAGAAACAACATCCCCATCAGACCAGCAAACACTCCCAAAGTATACATTCGAGTCAGAAACCACTTTCAACACAACACTTATGCCTGGTGATCTTACTCCAGAGAAGTTGGATGAAATTATCAAAAATTTTACAGAACAGGTATTTCATGGCCAGAAATTGAACATATATTTCATTGATTTTTTTCCTATTTCATCATCATCATCATGTGCCATACTGGTTGGCATAAGCAATCATGTCTTTCCATACACAATGCTTTGTATTGATTCTGTTGTTGACTGTTGTATAAAATAACAGACAATTCATTTATTGTTTAATATGTTAAAAATATAGCATATCAAATATTTCTTAGAAGTATAAGAAATATTTAATTCATTTCTTAGGATATAATAATAAATGCTTCATTGATTTATTTGAAATATAACAACAGATATTACGTTGATTAAAAAAAATCTATCTATCTTTTGGCCTGAAGATAGGACATAGGGCACAAATTCTAAACTCTCCATGTCCAACAATCTTTGCTATAAAGTGTTAGACCTTGCACATGACCTGCATAGTGTCTCTCCACGTGCTCCTGTTCTGGGCAAGCTGCTTAACAATTTTGAAATATAACAAATATTTAATAGATTTAACTTAGTATTTTTATAGGATTTTGTATAATTATAATGGTGATAACGATAAAACATTCTGTTCAACAGCTGAAGAATATCTTCAAAGACCTTCCAGGATTACAGAATGTGACAGTCGACTTCGTAGGAATTAAGTAAGTGTTTGTCAGTACCCCAGCTCATGAAACTGAAGATTTGTACAATGAAGTCTCTAACATTTCTTTACCTAAGGACCAAAGCTGTTAGCAACTCATATGATGGCTTGTGCCAGGACCCCCAACACAACACTGAACCAGAACTCTAAAATGTCATGCTGAAGTTGGGCTGTCAAGCCACAACACAGCGTATTTATGTCTAATCTAATGCTCTTTTATGCAGCAGAAGAGAGGCAAAATATGAGATTTGCTAAAAGATCTTTACAAGGATTGAAAACTGCTAGAATAAATATTTAGATAAGAGAAAGAGTAATTGGGTCAATGCTTTATGGGCTGGCTACGGCTTGAAAGTTCAATAGATAGATATATAGAATGCCCATTAATGGGCATAAGATGAAGAGGTCTGCCTTTAAGTTGTCAGGCGAACACAAGAAAGAAAAATCAAGATCCAGCCAGAGTGTGTCAGACACTGCACAAGTTTATGGGAAAAATTGATGGGCATGCATTTGCAAGTATTGACCCTGTGACCAATTCCTCGTGTGTGATGATGTTTCTCCTATCCCTCTATCATGAAACAGTAGAAAGTCATAAATCCATCTATTTCATGGTTGGCCCTCATTTCTGATGTCTCACATTGTTTATTGAAGGCACGTTGTGCTGAATTTTTATCTTGCTCCTTTATTACGCGGTCAAACCATTTTACCTGTTGTTTCTTTATGTACTCTATGGTGGGAGTTATTCCTAGCTTTTTTCTCAGATTTCTTCGGCTTTTTCCTGTCATTCATCTAACACATTTCATCTCGGTAGTTGTTAATTTTTAAATTTATTGTTCTTGAGTTTAGGATTCGTTTGTAGGCCCTTGGAATGAAGGTTGCGTTGTAGAGTGTCTGATTTGCCTCAAGATGTTACATGCTGATAGTAAGTGGTGACCAGTAAGCTTAATCTATACAGTTTAACTATACAATCTATCTATATATTACTTTATTCAGTCAATTCTACGTACAATCTATTTATGTATCACTTTTTTAATGGACAATCTTTTGTATGTATGGTCAGGGGCAAAAAGTGTACAACCGCAATGGAACTGAAGGCTGTCAGCAACTCATAGCTGATGGCTTGCACCAGGATCAGTGAACCAGAACTAGCCAGACCTTACTCCACCTCTCTGTGGTGCCCAGTAACAGACTAACATGCTTTGACTGACCATGTGATTAGGTTTGAGAAGGAAGGCAACCCATGGCTCAAAAATGTAGTGTTGAAGTTGGATGTGTTGGGCAGAAAGGTGCAGTTATCACAGCCTAGCTGCACACCACAACACATCAACACCCACTTAACATGCTTTTAAGGGCAGTTGATGAATACGTCTAATTATTCCTTTAGTCTTTGGGTGAACACAAGAAAGAGAGAAAATATGTAGTCTATTTTATGCATTTCTTTTCATACAGAGATGGGCAGCTGGTAGTAGATTATGGAGTTTCTCTTGATCCAGCTGCCTTCCCAGGACAGACACCATCTGAGATTCTAGATTCTGTGACTGATGCCCTCCAGAATAAAAGTGATATGTACAAACAGAACATTGTTATAGACAATCAGAATCCCTTGCATGACTTTGACTATGTAGATGCTGCTGGCCAAAGTAAGTACAAATGTGTGGTGAAACATAGAAATATTTAGAAATAATGTTCAGAGTATTAATATGTACTATGACAACATATCTTTTCTAATTGTTTATGGATATGTAGAAGTAACTTCTAGAAGCAAGTCACATTGAAAATAGACTATTAGAAGTAGAGAGAATTATTTAGCAGTAACTTTCCAAAGTAAACAGAATTATTTAGTAGTAACTTTTCAAAGTAAACAGAATTATTTAGAAGTAAGCAGAATTATTAAGAAGCAATTTTTGTTTAGATTAAGTAATGCAGTAATGTGTGTTGTAATGCAGAAGTTCTATAGAATTTAGCAAAAAAAAACTGCAGATTTTATATGTGAGCACAAAGCAGCACACTTTTCTGTCTCCAAAAAAGAATGGAAAAGTTAATTTTTACAATTATTTTACAGTTGAACTTGCTGCGTCGGATCCCTGCAAGACACAACCTTGTTCAGTTGGCTATGGTAACTGCCGAGCTGATAACCCCATCTCAGTCAAATGTATCCACAACTGCAACACGATCCCTGCGTGTCAGAATGGTAGAACTTGTCGTCTCAAACCATCAGGAGAAGCATTTTGCGAGTAAGTATTTTATTCTCATTGGCTGACAATTGAGCAATGGTTTTCAACATTTTGTGACATGTAGCTCACCGAATGGTTGAAATGTTCAAAGCACTTTTAAATAGCTAAAATTTTTTCCTGTTATTTTTGTCTTGTCCTTTTTTTGCTGTTTCCACTTTGTGAAATTATTTATGAATTGTGTGGCAGTGCTGTTGAATTGGGTGGCACTGCTGTGCACTTATTAGTGTATTGTGTGGCACTGCTGTGCACATGGTATTGAATTATGTGGTGCTGCTGCGCACCTATTAGTGAGTTGTTTGGGACAACAACAAGACGGCACATAGGGCGTAAATTCTACTCTTGTATCTGATGATCTTTCAACTATCAGACCGTGCACAGGACCTGCATTGTGTTTCATCACACGGTTTTGTTCTGGGCGGGTTGCTCATTCTCGACAAGGGAGCTGATGCCTGCTGTTGTTGGCTCTCACTTCTGTATACACTTTTAGTGTTTTTCTAGGACAGTCTCTTTTCCTTTTACACTCTGGATGCCATTGGAGGGCCTGCTTTGAGATTCTTATGTTGTCTCTTCTCATCACATGGCCAACGTATGACCACATTCTTCTCTCGAATGTGGTCATTTTGGATGCTTTGTTATTTCTCTTATTTTTGCACAAGGCTTAAATTCATTCTAAGGTACATAAAGTATTTTCCTGAGGTATTTGTTTTCAAATGCATCCAGTTTATTTTCTATTTGTTTAGATGTTTTGCAGCTCTTGCATGCATAAGTAAGGGTGGATAATACATTTTATTTGAAAATCCTGAGCAGCAGGTTTTGTTATCATGGATTCATAAAAATGGTTCTTCTCTTCTGTTGTGTAGCTGTACAGAAGTTAGGTCTCAAAATAACTGCTCAGAGAGAGAACAAAGAACAACCTAAAGATGAAAAAGAAATCACTTTTATCGATCTTACTACAACTCATTACTACTACTACTACTACAATTCCTATTATTACTAGTACTACAACTACCACCACTCCTATTGTTATATTGCTAAACTTACTACTTCTGCTACTGCTACTATTACTACAACTGTTACAACTGCTGCTACTACTACAACTACTACTGCTACTGCTATTAATATTATAACTGCAACAAATATAACTACTGCTACTACAACAAATATAACTACTGCTACTACAATACTATTACATGCTACTACTATTTCTATGCTTCTTCTTCTACTAACACTACCACAGCATCTATTACTACCAACATCATCTCAATGCCAATAGATGTCACACATGTAGCTCATCATAAGTTTTTTTTTCTAAGCAAGCTTTTCATTCTCAGATTAACAGACTTGTATGACAAGGAAGTGGTGCCAGAGTTTGAGATTAAATCTGTAATCCAGATTGACACAAATCTCACGAATGCTGACCTTGACCATAAGAAAAAAGAAGAAATAGCAGACAAGTTGAAAGAGCAGGTTTGTATATATTATACCTCCTACCATATCCTTTTTTCTTACCAATTAATCCTTATCTTTCTCTCCCCACCTCTCCAAACTACCTTTCAATCTACATTTTTTCTCTTATAGTTTTTCCTCTTATCTCCTTCATCACTCACTTCTTTATACTTCTTTCACTTTCTCCCATTCACTCTCTACTGGTGTTCACCTCCCTGTGTCTTGAAGTCAAGGCACATGATAAAAGGGTAAGAGCCGTTGACTAAACATCAACATAGACAGAGAATTTTGAGGGCTGGGTAGTCTAGAGATACGACGTCATCCTCAGGACAGGAAGGACCCAGGTTCAAAGGTATGAGGATGTTACCAGCCAAGAGATGACAATCACTTTCTTTGAACTTATTAATGTTAACGTCTAGTGGTGTGGCCATCACCAGTACCAAATCGGGCAAGTTGTATGGAGATGTTACCAGCCTTGAGATGACCAGCACTTTCTTCAACCTTATTAATGTTGATATCTAAAGATGTGTGCAGATGAAGATTCACTTTCTGTTCCACTTTCAAGTTATATCTTTCTTTTCTTTCTCTGTGCTAATTGTAAACCAAATGGACCAACCAAACTGTCTGTTCAGCCGAGAGTGAATGTGTATATACAATAGATCAGTACATCAGTTTGAGTGATTGAAACAAATTTGATTTTGCAACTCCATTAAAATGCATTTCATAGTGACGCATATATGAAGTTAATTTTAATCATAGTGAAAGATTATGTTAATGTATTTTTTATTTTCTTGTTTGGAATTAATGTTTATATGTTAATTTTGTAGTCAAATTTTAATGGAACACTTTTTTAAAATGCCTTGCATGTTTCATATGACATTAATTTGATATGATAAATTTATTTTGGTAGCTCATTGACATATTCAAAGATGTTCCTGGCTTCAAGGATGTTACTGTTGACCCACATCAAATATCAGTTATGTAAGTATTTCCTCCACATTAAATTCATTAGCATACATGATCATAAAGTGCATCTCTATTATCTTATTTATAAACCTCTCGTCTGTCTCTTTTGCTTCTTCATTCATACTAAGACTCCATGTTAGTGAGGCCATATCTAGGCCATTGGGCAGCTTAAGCCTTCACAGTCGTCGACTATGGTATAAGGTCATCACTACAGATTGCTAGCTTCTCCTTTGGTATAAGGTCATCACTAGAGAGTACCAGCCTCTACTATGGTGTAAGGTCACCACTAGAGATTACTAGCCTCTACTGTGATATAGAAGATCATCACTAAAGATTGCCAGCCTCTACTATTGTATAAGGTCACCACTAGAGATTACCTGCCTCTACTGTGATATAGATCATCACTAGAAATTACCAGCCTCTACTATGGTTTAAGGTCATCACTAGAGAGTACCAGCCTCTACTATGGTTTAAGGTCATCACTAGAAATTACCAGCCTCTACTATGGTATAAGGTCATCACTAGAAATTACCAGCCTCTACTATGGTTTAAGGTCATCACTAGTGAGTACCAGCCTCTGCTATGGTTTATAAGGTCATCACTAAAGTTGATTTATGTTATCTTTGTCATTAATTTTGAACAGTCAACTGTTTGGATTGGTTTTCCTTAACATTTTTTCTGGGTTATTAAGCTATAAATGGGCACAATACTGACCACATTACTCCAAAATCATGTGCCGCAGATCTATACAAAATATAGGTGCTAATACAATATTAACTATACACAACCAGACGTTATGAGCTCTTTTATTTTATATTTTTAAAATTAATAATTTATAAGTGATCAATATGGAATGAGTTCAAGACTAATGTAGAAATAAGAGAAAATAGAAAGCATCCAAAAATATCAACTATAATCATAGAAAAGAAGAAGGTGGTCATATATTGGCCATGTGATGAGAAGGAACAACTAAAGAATTTAAAAGCAGCCCTCAAATGGGAACCAGAGGGTAAAAGGAAAAGAAGTGGCTGACCTAGAGAAACACTAACAATAACTTTAATGTAAGAGGCATCTACATGAGGCATCAGCTCCCTTGCTGAGATTGAACCACTCAGCTAGAACAGAGCCATGTGGTGAGACACAATGCAGATCCTGTGCAAGGTCTGACTGTTAAAAGATTGTGAGACAGAAAACAGTCAAGAATTTCTGCCCTATGTACCGTCTTTGGCTCAAAAGGACAATAGATAGACAGATATATATATATAAGTGACATTTGCCTTATATAATGATGCATGTTTGTGTTGATGATTCTTGTTTTCCTCATCATTCCACAGAGATGGCCAAGTGGTTGCCCCATGGGTAGTTTCCATAGATGGTGGGAATCCAATATTTTCTGGCATGAATGGAACAGAAGTTAGAGGGACGGTAGAGGACGCATTGAAAAAAGCTGAGGAATCTTTCAAGAGTAACATCACCCTGGAAGGCAAACATCCATTGGATGATTTTAATTCTAAAGAAGCTGCAGATCAAGGTATATATTTCTTGCTTATTTGTTTCTTTAACATTATTTCTCAACATTCCTGGAAAGAAAAGAAAACAAGTGGTGAAGTTTAAAACAAAGGAGAAAGTAAAGTACAAGACTTGAATGGGCATCTTTTCACCCATGTGTGCTTTGCCTACTAACCAGAAGTCTTCTGAGAGTTCGGAGACTTCTGGATAGTATCGCTTCAAGCATTGAGAGTCATGATGCAAGGCGACACTCCGCACCATCCCTTTTTTGTTTCTCTTATTTCTGCTTTAGTCTTGAATTCATTCCATGGTGTCCAACGTATTTACCAGAGGCATTTAATTCAAATATGTCTAATTTATTTTCTTTTTTCTTTAGTTGTTTTCAAGCTCTTCCATGCATAAGTAAGGATGGATAATACATTTGATTTGAAAATCCTGAGCTTTGTTTTTGTGCTTAGTAATTTGATTTATAAAAGTTTATAGTATATCAGAGAATCCTTGTGATAAATAAATCTATTTATCTTCTCCAATTACTTAATTGTTTGAGAATCACTATGATAAATAAATCTATTTATCTTCTCCAATTACTTAATTGTTTGAGAATCCCTGTGATAAATAAATCTACTTATCTTTTCCAATTACTTAAGTGTTTGTGAATCCCTGTGATAAATATATCTTCTCCAATTACTTCATTCCAGTTGAGCAGCAAGCAAAAGACCCTTGCAAGATGACTCCAAGTCCATGTCCTGTTGGCTTTGGCAGTTGTGAGAGATTACCAAACCGCGGCAATGGCATTGAGCTGAAGTGCATAGACAATTGTAAAACATATGGTCTGTGTCACAATAATGGAATTTGTGAGAAGGATATGACTGGTACTGCATACTGCCAGTAAGTTTTGATTATAACAATAGGATGTGACAAGAGTTGTCAGTAAGTTTTGATTATAACATTAGGATATGACAAGAGCTGCCAATAAGTTTTGATTATAACATGAGAATGTGACAAGTGTTGCCAATAAGTTTTGATCATAACATTAAAATATGACTAGTGCTGCCAATAAGTTTTGATTATAACAATAGGATGTGACAAGAGTTGCCAATACATTTTGATATGCAAGGGTCATTGAAGATTGACTGAGACTTTTATATCTCTTTAGCAATTTGACAGTACCAATAGCACCAACTCTGACAGTTTTTCAGATTATTCCCCATGTACATTTATGTACTATTGCCTTCATTGTGGCAGCTGTCTGACATTTTTCATGGGAAAAACCTGACCTACTGTCACAGCCACTGAAGGACAATGTTCTGTGGTGTTTCATCTGTCATTGCAGTAAAGATAGTAGCAGGAAACAAGTGGTGGAGTGTAACATACACTCCTACAAAGTATGGTGACAGCTTTACAAAAAAGGACAATACAAAATATTTGTTGTTTTGGCCTACGTTTAGCCTTCTTCATAACAGCATGAATAAACCATAAAATTAGTCCCGTTTCTCTAGTGACCACATCTGATTTGTTGTGAGTATCCATGTTTACAACTATTAGCATAGAATGGGAATGAAAATGTTTTGTATGCACACACATTTTCAGACATTGCTTTCAATGTGTTTAAACAAAGCAGTTGTTAATTTATTGTCATTTCATTTGTTCAGTATTGGCAACTTCTTCCACTTTTGAATTTACTTTCAGACATTTGTTTACCTTTGTTTTAATTTTGAATTGACAATCTGATTTATATTTCAGGTGTTCCAATAATTGGCTTGGATTGTTCTGTGAAAAGTTCAATGGTAATCACTTCTTATACAGCTACTACTACTACTTCAGTTACCACTACTGATACTCAAATTAAACATTTTGAAATTTGTTCTTAATTGGAATAATAATAATCTAAGTGATTTATTTGAAAATGAGTACCTACAGCTTCCTGAGTAAAGAAAGAATCTAGCACCATCTGTAGCTATGTTTAACATTGCTTTTTTGTTGACATTCATAATTGATAGCTGTGTTGAGTGTGAAGTTGAATACCTATGAGTGTGTCAAAAATGCAGAAATATCAAATACAAAAACCAAGAACCTGAGGTATAACTACAAGGCATGTTCAAATGAAGCCTGTCCAGTGACTTTATTACAAACATATGTAAGGTATATCAGCAGGTGTGACAGAATTAATTAAAGCAATTGTTATGAAGCAGGTACTCACCAGGGTTCTTAGAAAAATTGGCCATAGGCATTTAGACATGCATCCCATAGGTAGATGGTGGATGGTGTCCAACAAAAATTACTTTGGTTACTCATTGAACCATTTTGTCACTGAGGCCATAACATCTGTACCAGAGTCGAATCCTTGTCCCTTTAGAGATTTTTTTAAAGGTCTGAATAAATGAAAGTCACATGGTGATAGATTGGGGCTGTAGGCTGGGTGTTGCAGAACTTCCCACCATTTCCGTGCTAACGCTTGCTGCACAATGTTCATGACATGTGGATGGCCATTGTTGTGCAACAGAATCACACCACACGAAGCATGCCAGGTCTTTTGTTCTTGATGGTTGTATGCAGGTTGTCTAGCATGTCTTCATAGCGGATTGCATTTCTGTTCACACCAGGCTCTTTAAAGTCTGCCAATAGAAGCTCTTCATAAACCTTGGACTGATTCCGTATAACACAGGTCATTTTTCCAACTGTCTGCAATCGAGCCAATGAATGTTTTGTTGACAATGAACACATACACAATTGCACATTGGTGTGTGCTTATTATGTCAGATGTGACATCATCATGCCTCCTATGTGTGTTCACTTGGCACAGATCTGGCTGGTTTCATTTGAACACATCTTGTACCGCCATCATTACAATGACTCTAAATCAACAACTGCCATTATTCTATTACTGCTGCAACAACTGCTATTCTATTACTGCTGCTACAGCTGCTATTCTATTACTGTTGCAACAAATAGGATGACGCTTAATGTCGGTATGATTGTATTTGCATCTACTAGTGCTTGATTTTCCCAAAAAGTAGATTTTATATTCTGTAGGCTTCTATCCATTTTACTTGATATGCTGTGAGCTTCTATCCATTTTACTTGATATGCTGTGGGCTTCTTTAAATTTTGCTTGATATGCTGTATGCTTCCTTATATTTTACTTGATATACTATGGGATTCCTTACATTTTGTATGAGATTCTGTGAGCATCCATATATTTTGTTTGATATGCTGTGAGCATCCATATATTCTGTTTGATATGCTGTAAGCATCCATAAATTTTGCTTGATATCCTTTGGGCTTCATTACATTTTACTCTAATGTGAACCCACAGAAACAACATCCCCATCAGACCAGCAAACACTCCCAAAGTATACATTCGAGTCAGAAACCACTTTCAACACAACACTTATGCCTGGTGATCTTACTCCAGAGAAGTTGGATGAAATTATCAAAAATTTTACAGAACAGGTATTTCATGGCCAGAAATTGAACATATATTTCATTGATTTTTTTCCTATTTCATCATCATCATCATGTGCCATACTGGTTGGCATAAGCAATCATGTCTTTCCATACACAATGCTTTGTATTGATTCTGTTGTTGACTGTTGTATAAAATAACAGACAATTCATTTATTGTTTAATATGTTAAAAATATAGCATATCAAATATTTCTTAGAAGTATAAGAAATATTTAATTCATTTCTTAGGATATAATAATAAATGCTTCATTGATTTATTTGAAATATAACAACAGATATTACGTTGATTAAAAAAAATCTATCTATCTTTTGGCCTGAAGATAGGACATAGGGCACAAATTCTAAACTCTCCATGTCCAACAATCTTTGCTATAAAGTGTTAGACCTTGCACATGACCTGCATAGTGTCTCTCCACGTGCTCCTGTTCTGGGCAAGCTGCTTAACAATTTTGAAATATAACAAATATTTAATAGATTTAACTTAGTATTTTTATAGGATTTTGTATAATTATAATGGTGATAACGATAAAACATTCTGTTCAACAGCTGAAGAATATCTTCAAAGACCTTCCAGGATTACAGAATGTGACAGTCGACTTCGTAGGAATTAAGTAAGTGTTTGTCAGTACCCCAGCTCATGAAACTGAAGATTTGTACAATGAAGTCTCTAACATTTCTTTACCTAAGGACCAAAGCTGTTAGCAACTCATATGATGGCTTGTGCCAGGACCCCCAACACAACACTGAACCAGAACTCTAAAATGTCATGCTGAAGTTGGGCTGTCAAGCCACAACACAGCGTATTTATGTCTAATCTAATGCTCTTTTATGCAGCAGAAGAGAGGCAAAATATGAGATTTGCTAAAAGATCTTTACAAGGATTGAAAACTGCTAGAATAAATATTTAGATAAGAGAAAGAGTAATTGGGTCAATGCTTTATGGGCTGGCTACGGCTTGAAAGTTCAATAGATAGATATATAGAATGCCCATTAATGGGCATAAGATGAAGAGGTCTGCCTTTAAGTTGTCAGGCGAACACAAGAAAGAAAAATCAAGATCCAGCCAGAGTGTGTCAGACACTGCACAAGTTTATGGGAAAAATTTGATGGGCATGCATTTGCAAGTATTGACCCTGTGACCAATTCCTCGTGTGTGATGATGTTTCTCCTATCCCTCTATCATGAAACAGTAGAAAGTCATAAATCCATCTATTTCATGGTTGGCCCTCATTTCTGATGTCTCACATTGTTTATTGAAGGCACGTTGTGCTGAATTTTTATCTTGCTCCTTTATTACGCGGTCAAACCATTTTACCTGTTGTTTCTTTATGTACTCTATGGTGGGAGTTATTCCTAGCTTTTTTCTCAGATTTCTTCGGCTTTTTCCTGTCATTCATCTAACACATTTCATCTCGGTAGTTGTTAATTTTTAAATTTATTGTTCTTGAGTTTAGGATTCGTTTGTAGGCCCTTGGAATGAAGGTTGCATTGTAGAGTGTCTGATTTGCCTCAAGATGTTACATGCTGATAGTAAGTGGTGACCAGTAAGCTTAATCTATACAGTTTAACTATACAATCTATCTATATATTACTTTATTCAGTCAATTCTACGTACAATCTATTTATGTATCACTTTTTTAATGGACAATCTTTTGTATGTATGGTCAGGGGCAAAAAGTGTACAACCGCAATGGAACTGAAGGCTGTCAGCAACTCATAGCTGATGGCTTGCACCAGGATCAGTGAACCAGAACTAGCCAGACCTTACTCCACCTCTCTGTGGTGCCCAGTAACAGACTAACATGCTTTGACTGACCATGTGATTAGGTTTGAGAAGGAAGGCAACCCATGGCTCAAAAATGTAGTGTTGAAGTTGGATGTGTTGGGCAGAAAGGTGCAGTTATCACAGCCTAGCTGCACACCACAACACATCAACACCCACTTAACATGCTTTTAAGGGCAGTTGATGAATACGTCTAATTATTCCTTTAGTCTTTGGGTGAACACAAGAAAGAGAGAAAATATGTAGTCTATTTTATGCATTTCTTTTCATACAGAGATGGGCAGCTGGTAGTAGATTATGGAGTTTCTCTTGATCCAGCTGCCTTCCCAGGACAGACACCATCTGAGATTCTAGATTCTGTGACTGATGCCCTCCAGAATAAAAGTGATATGTACAAACAGAACATTGTTATAGACAATCAGAATCCCTTGCATGACTTTGACTATGTAGATGCTGCTGGCCAAAGTAAGTACAAATGTGTGGTGAAACATAGAAATATTTAGAAATAATGTTCAGAGTATTAATATGTACTATGACAACATATCTTTTCTAATTGTTTATGGATATGTAGAAGTAACTTCTAGAAGCAAGTCACATTGAAAATAGACTATTAGAAGTAGAGAGAATTATTTAGCAGTAACTTTCCAAAGTAAACAGAATTATTTAGTAGTAACTTTTCAAAGTAAACAGAATTATTTAGAAGTAAGCAGAATTATTAAGAAGCAATTTTTGTTTAGATTAAGTAATGCAGTAATGTGTGTTGTAATGCAGAAGTTCTATAGAATTTAGCCAAAAAAAACTGCAGATTTTATATGTGAGCACAAAGCAGCACACTTATCTGTCTCCAAAAAAGAATGGAAAAGTTAATTTTTACAATTATTTTACAGTTGAACTTGCTGCGTCGGATCCCTGCAAGACACAACCTTGTTCAGTTGGCTATGGTAACTGCCGAGCTGATAACCCCATCTCAGTCAAATGTATCCACAACTGCAACACGATCCCTGCGTGTCAGAATGGTAGAACTTGTCGTCTCAAACCATCAGGAGAAGCATTTTGCGAGTGAGTATTTTATTCTCATTGGCTGACAATTGAGCAATGGTTTTCAACATTTTGTGACATGTAGCTCACCGAATGGTTGAAATGTTCAAAGCACTTTTAAATAGCTAAAATTTTTTCCTGTTATTTTTGTCTTGTCCTTTTTTGCTGTTTCCACTTTGTGAAATTATTTATGAATTGTGTGGCAGTGCTGTTGAATTGGGTGGCACTGCTGTGCACTTATTAGTGTATTGTGTGGCACTGCTGTGCACATGGTATTGAATTATGTGGTGCTGCTGCGCACCTATTAGTGAGTTGTTTGGGACAACAACAAGACGGCACATAGGGCGTAAATTCTACTCTTGTATCTGATGATCTTTCAACTATCAGACCGTGCACAGGACCTGCATTGTGTTTCATCACACGGTTTTGTTCTGGGCGGGTTGCTCATTCTCGACAAGGGAGCTGATGCCTGCTGTTGTTGGCTCTCACTTCTGTATACACTTTTAGTGTTTTTCTAGGACAGTCTCTTTTCCTTTTACACTCTGGATGCCATTGGAGGGCCTGCTTTGAGACTCTTATGTTGTCTCTTCTCATCACATGGCCAACGTATGACCACATTCTTCTCTCGAATGTGGTCATTTTGGATGCTTTGTTATTTCTCTTATTTTTGCACAAGGCTTAAATTCATTCTAAGGTACATAAAGTATTTTCCTGAGGTATTTGTTTTCAAATGCATCCAGTTTATTTTCTATTTGTTTAGATGTTTTGCAGCTCTTGCATGCATAAGTAAGGGTGGATAATACATTTTATTTAAAAATCCTGAGCAGCAGGTTTTGTTATCATGGATTCATAAAAATGGTTCTTCTCTTCTGTTGTGTAGCTGTACAGAAGTTAGGTCTCAAAATAATTGCTCAGAGAGAGAACAAAGAACAACCTAAAGATGAAAAAGAAATCACTTTTATCGATCTTACTACAACTCATTACTACTACTACTACTACAATTCCTATTATTACTAGTACTACAACTACCACCACTCCTATTGTTATATTGCTAAACTTACTACTTCTGCTACTGCTACTATTACTACAACTGTTACAACTGCTGCTACTACTACAACTACTACTGCTACTGCTATTAATATTATAACTGCAACAAATATAACTACTGCTACTATCTATCTATCTATTGACCTTTCGAGCCGTAAACGGCCCATAGGGCGTAGACAAGATACACCTTCTCCTATATGAATTTTTGTTCTAGCAGTTTTCTTTTAAAGATATTTTATTAAATCTCGCCATCTGTCTCTGTTCTGTGCAAGCAGTTCTATCTCATTGAGGGAGCCGATTCCTGCTGCTCTTGCCTCTCTCATCAATGTTCTTCTCAGTGTCTCCCTGGGTCTTCCTCTTTTTCTTTTACCTGTTGTTTCCCATATGAGGGCTTGCTTTGCTATTCGATTATTATCTCTTCTCATCACATGTCCAACGTATGACCATCGTCTTTTCTTTATTACTGAAGATATTAGTGGTTGATTGGCGATTTCTCTAATTTCCTCGTTTGTTTTGAATTCGTTCCATTCTATACCAAGTATTTTCCTTAGACATTTATTTTCGAATGCGTTCAACTTTGTTTCTATATCTCTTGTTGTTTTCCAGCTTTCACACGCATACGTAAGGGTTGATAGTACATTTGATTTGAATAGCCTAAGTTTTGTGTTTGTGCTAATGAGTTTTGATTTCCACAACTTTTCAAGGCTTCTGAAAGACATTGCTGCTTTAGCCAGTCTGATTCTAATTTCTTTGCTCGTATCCCCTTCTCGATCAATGTGACTTCCAAGATAGATAAGTGATCGATCTCTTCTACTGGTTTGTTTTCCATGTATATTTTGTCACTTGTTGGAATTAAACTTTTCATGACTTTAGTCTTTTCATGATTGACCTCAAGCCAATTTTGCTGGCTATTGATGATAGTTCATTTGTGTTTTCCTGCATCGTTTTTATCTGACTGCTGATGAGAACTATGTCATCAGCAAAGTCGAGGTCCTCCAAATGGTCTCCTTGTATCCATTCGATGCCTTTATTACCAGTGCAGCATTTCTTCATTATGAAGTCCATAACAATTCCAAATAACAAGGGCGATAAAATACATCCTTGTTTAACCCCAGTTTCTATTGGGAAACATTCGCTCAGTCCTTCCTCTGTCGAACTGCACATGTGTAACCATCATACATGTCTTTGATAATATTTATGATTTTTGATGGTAAGCCATATTGCTTCAGAATTTTCCACAAAGAATCTCTATGAATACTATCAAATGCTTTTTTGAAGTCGATGAAGTTAAGTAAAAAGGTTTTTGCTTTTCAATGTGTTCCTCCAATATAAGTCGTAGAGTGAAAATGTGGTCAAGACAGCTTCTCCCTTTTCTAAACCCAGCCTGTTCTTCACGCATTACTGTATCTATTGAATCCTTTATTCTATTTAGGATGATTTTACAGAATAACTTTGAGGCAACTGACAAAAGTGTCACGCCTCTCCAGTTGTTACAATCTCTAAGATTGCCCTTTTTGGGATCTTAACAATGATTCCTTTTTTCCATTTATGAGGCGTCTTCTCTGTTTTCCAAATGATGTTGAACATTTTTTGGAGATGTATTAAATTATGGCTATCAATTGCCTTGAGGATCTCAGCTGTTAACTTATCCTCTCCAGCAGCCTTGTTATTGGTCATTAGCTTTAAGGTGGTTTCTATTTCACTCAAGGTGAAGTCATCTAAATTTACATCTAATTCTGCTGCTGGTGTTTCAGCTTCAAAATCTATTAAACTGTGAGGTAGTGGACGGTTAAGAATTTCTTTGAAGTGTTCTGCCAACGGGCTTTTATGTCTGCGCTTGTTGTTAGCATTAATCCAGATTTGTCTAGAATTGGTGTTCCACTGGATGTATAGGTGTTTGTCAGCATCTTTTGTACAGTATAGAGAGTTCTGCTGTCTCCTGTAATTGCAGCTGTCTCTGCTTTCTCTGCCAAGTTGTCTATATAAGCTCTTGTATCTCTTCTTGCCGAACTTTTCACTTTGTTGTCTAATTCTTTGTATGTTGCTTTTGCCAGAACCTTTCCAAGATCTGTCTTTACATTAGTCACGGCTCTCTTTGCTTCTCTTCTTTCTTTGATGTATTTCCATGTGGTGTCTGAGATCCAAGCTCGTTTTCCCATTTTCTTCAGTCCGGCACTTGCTTCTGCTGCTGTCATTAGTATTTTGCTCTGTGAGTCCCACATTTCATTGATATCTAAGTCTATTTCACCGAGTGCTGAATAACAATTACTTAGCTCTATGTTAAACTTTTCCTTTATGGCTTCATCTTTCAGTTTATGACTATCAATTTTATGTGTAATTGACCTCTTCTGTTGGTTTCTAAATTTTAATCTTATTTTCCCAATGCACAGGTTGTGGTCACTATTAACATCAGCACCTCTGTAAGCTCTTACATCTATTAATGATGATCTGAATTGTTGTTTAATACATAGGTGGTCAATTTGATTTGATGTTCTATCGTCAGGAGATATCCATGTTGTTTTGTGAATATTTTTGTGTGGAAATAATGTCCCACCTATAACTAAATTTTCTATTAAACATAATTCTATTAACTTTCTCCATTCTGACCTGTTGTATTACAGCCTTCTCTCCCCATCACATGTTCACTTCCTGCGTTATCT